>JAVSBS010023281.1:0-25270 GCA_033124195.1 Coracias cyanogaster
TGTGGAGGCTGGCGCGCGGATTAAGCGGCAGGAAGTCACTGCGGCTGTGGGGGGGGGCGGGGAGTTCTGTAAATACCTGCGGGCCGGTTTGAGGAGCCCCAGGGGCCGCATCCGGCCCGCGGGCCGTAGTTTGAGGACCCCTGCTCTTGAGGCTCCTCAGAGCTAGATGGAGTTATACTCTTCTGCAGAGAGTCCAGGACACTCTGGGCCAGGGGGGGGCTCCTGCCCAGCACACACACCAACCCCTGCCCCTGGGTGGGGTGGTCCAGCCCCAGCACTCCCTGCACAGACCAGGCTCCTTCCTGGAGGCCCAGACAGCAGAAGGCTTTGGGTAAGCTGGAAGTGCTGGCCCTTGTGAAGGGGCTGAGCTTCCAGGGCAGGCAGTGGCAGGAGGGACACAGCGGCATGGACACTGCCAGCCCCATCCAGAGCCTGGGGTAGCAGTGCCAGAGGGGGTCCCATCCCTACTTCACTCTCACCCCAGACTCCTCAGTAGATCTGGGGGACTAAAGGACCGAGCAGCTGTGAGGATCTGGCTGTGGTGGCTACCAGAAGGCTCCAGGCAGCACAAATCTCCCGGACAGCTTCACAGAGAGACATGAGGGAGTGGGAAAGAGGCAGAGTGGAAAGAGAGAGGAGGAAAGGACAGACTTTGCAAACCAGTCATGTGGTGCCACCAGGAATGGCTTGGCTGCTGCCAGGTGTCACTGGCCACCTCTGCACCGTTCTGCAGGCTTGTTTCATGAAGGCCACCCTCCTGAAAACACTGCAGCCCCCACGACCTGCTTGTGATGGCAAGGTGTCCTATGATGGGTGAAGTGGTCGCAAACAGCTCCTGAGAACCAGAGGCAACAGACCCACCTTGCACTGACCTCTCAGCCGGGAGGACACTTACCAGAAGGGGAGGTGAGGTTGCCTTCCCACCTCCTAATCCTAATCCCCCTGCACATCACCAGATGACTGGTAAAAGCTTGGTGATGCTGGGAGAGATGCAGGCTGGATGGAGAAGGAGGCACATGGAGGAAAGGTGGGGCTCTGCTCTCAGGAGGTGACACAATCATTGGTGCATGAGACCAGGCAGAGCAAGGCTGCCTGTGATGGAGGTCTCTGAAGAGCTTGGGGGACTGGGAGTGTCCCAGCACCCAGACCTGGGGGACAGGACCTGGGAAGCTCAGGACCATTCTTGAAACCAGCCTGGCCTTCTGCGCAGCCCTGCCACTGGCATTGTGGCATATGGAGCACAGCACTCGGGCCAGGCCCTGCCTGCCCATCCAGGCCACCAGACTCCTCCGGGTGCCCATGACCTGTGTCCCCGGGCATCACCACAATCAGTACTGTGGCACCTGTGCCAACTGACCCTTCCTCTTGCTCCTCAGGGACTGAAAATCCTCAGAGGATAGCCTCAATCACCCTTTGAACTTCATTTCTGAATGACAACAGGATGGGGAAGGAGGCAGTACACTAGGAAACAATGTCCTACAGGCAATGGGGAACCATTTCACAGGTGCAGAGAGCTGGGGGCTCAGGAATGGGGTCCTGACAGACAAAAGCTACAGGCACTGGCATGAAATCTGGGAGCATGTCGAGGCTGAGGAGCACTGAGGCTTGAGGACAACAGTACCGGAGTGCAGGGCTGAGCAGGAGCAGCCTGCTGCTGTCACTGAGGAGGAAGGTGGATGGCTTTGCTCAATCCAGCTCTGTGAGGCCTGGATTACTCTCCAGAGAAGAAAGTGGCTGCCACCAAGGGCCTCCGAACCCCCTCTCCTCTGTGGCACAGAAAACAGCTGAAGGTCACCCTGCTGAGGTGTGGCAGCAGCAGCAGCTCTGCCAGACACAGCCAGAGCTGGCAAGCCCTGCTCCCAGGAGGAGCTGGCATGCAAAGTCACTGGAGAGGGTTAATCTACAATTCACGCCATCCTACAGCTGCTTCTGGAGTTATCATCGGATCTGCTCAATGCAGCACGCAACCTGTGCAGGCATTTTCAGGGCTAGACACAGGCTAGGGATGTCCCAGTGCTGGGGAAGGCAGTGGAGCACTGGCTTCCTAGCACTGCTCTGAAAATGCTCCCAGCAGAGCGTTCACCATATAGATCCTGTCTGCAGCCACCCAGCCACATGGTTTATATGGTGCTGAGCTCCTGAAACAGTGTGCAGGGTGTACACAAGCACACATACACAGTCCACATGTGTATATGCGTATAGAGTCATCATATCTATAAAGGGACACATGCAAAGCAAACACCTTGAAATCCGCAGCATCTGACCCTGCCAGGGCAGGGTCCTGCAGGTATAGGGAGCTGTGGGAACCCTTCTTCTTCCCATTGTGCTGCTCTGGGGCTGGATGCGTGGGTGATGGCCTGTCCAGGCACGGTGAGGGGGCAGGGGCTGGCATGCGTCCCGCTGCTCATGGTCCAGTCCTGAGTAGAGTATAGAATCCCAGCACATACAGATTCAGGGGGGTGGGAGGGGAGGGAGCAGTGTGACATGGTCGCTGGCTGGGGATGGTCTTTTGTGTTTGAACAGTGCTTTAAGATCCACAGGGCCATAGCTGTGTTTTCCACACACTCACTCCACAGGCTGAGCCTGGCTTGTCCCTCCTCAGAACCAAGCGGAGTAGGGAGAGAGGAGAGCACACCAACCCTCTGCAAAGCTGGACACAGCCCCAGCATCCTGTCCCACCCCAGGGCAGGTGCTGTGGGACAGCTTCAGCAGGTGCCAGCAGCGCTGCTCTGTGGGGACAGCGCCCTTCCGGAGCAGCCTGACACTTACATCGATCTCGCTGAGGATGACATCAATGATGCTGCCAATCACTATGAGGAAATCAAAGACGTTCCATGGGTCCCCGAAGTAGCCCTGCCAGGGAAAAGCCAGAGAAGAGGAGTGAACATACAAGAGTTAGGTCAAGGAGGCAGCAAAGGCTGGCAGACAGAGGAAGAAGGGCCAGAAGGAACTCCAGTGACCTCTGGCACCACAGGGAGAGCAAAAGGAAGGTATGGCGGTCAGACCTTGCGCCTTCTAATTAGTTGTTTGGTCCTATCCTGTAATGCTGTGAAAACAGGAGGGTGGATCAAGGTGGCTAGAGCTATGACTCCACCAGAGACAGATGACCCTGAAGATGGGAACAGTGGCCATTTGTGTAGTAAGGGTAGCCCTGAAAAACAGTAGTCCTTCCAGAAACTCATAGGTCCTGCACATGGGAATCCTCAAGGGTCTCACAAGGAAAAGTTCTCTGGAGTTGCAGGCCCAGGAATGCTTGTATTCGAGAGATGCCAAATGCAGGGCAAATGGTCCCCCCTGGCCTGGCCTGAGGCCCTCTCCTGATCTCCAGACCATGCCCTCCTCTCACCTTGACTTTAAAGGCCATGATCTTGAGGATCATCTCCAGGGTGAAGAGGACGGTGAAGGCCACATTGAGGATATCTGAGATGTGGTTCATTTCTACAGACTGGTTGTAATGCTGAGGAGATGTTGGAAGGAGACACGTTAGCCCACAGCAGGCCCAGCCTTTGTTGCGAGCTCAGGGTGTGTGCTGGATGCAGAACACCCTCTCACATAACCATGGCTCAGCAATGGTCACCAAAAAAGGAAATTTCCCACCCCCCCCAGCCCCTTCTCCAGGCCCCCCACATCCAACTAGTCCCACTTTACTTATATCTCAAGAAGTGCTAAGCACACACCATGAGCTTTGCCATGAAGGAAAGACTTCCTCCCCAGAAACTCTCTTGGAGGTGGCAGGGCTGACTTAGCCCGTCCACTGCTGTGGACACCCCTCCACCACTCGTGGTGGGCACTGTGTCCCTTACCTGCATGCCCAGGCAGATGGTGTTCAGCAGGATCAGGAAGAACATGAGGTACTCAAAGTAGGAGGAGGTGACCACATACCAGATGTGGTACTGGTAAGGGTTCTTGGGGATGTAGCGCCTCAGTGGGCGAGCCTTCAGTGCATACTGCACACACTGGCGCTGGGGAGGGGAGGGCAGATGTGATCCCACAGCGGGGAACAGGCACGGAGTCAGCACCACTGGCAACACCACCCATTGCCCCCACACCGGTTGGATCCCCCCCTTCTCTCTCAGCCCAGGGACAGCCATGGTTCAAGTATGTGCAATGCTTTCTGCAAATACACCCTCAAAGCATCCACATGGGACCAAATTTCCAAAACTACCGCTTGCCTCCAAAGATTGTCATGCTGTCCTTGTACCAGCCCCCTCCAGTCCTGGCCTGGTTAGCACAGCACTTTCCAGTGCTCAGTTTCTCAGGACTGGACAAGAGCAGCCTGATGATATCACATAAATCACTGAATCACATAACGGTAAGAGCTGGAAGGGACCTCTGGAGATCATCTTGTCCAACCCCCCTGCCAGAGCAGGTTCACCTAGGACAGGTTACACAGGAACATGTCCAGGTAGGTTTTGAGTCTCCAGAGAAGGAGACTCCACAACCTCTCTGAACAGCCTGTTCCAGTGTTCCGTCACCCTCATGGTAAAGAAGTGTCTCCTCATGTTGAAGTGGAACTTCCTGGGTTCCAGTCTGTGCCTGTTGCCCCTTGTCCTATCACTAGTCCCATCTTCCTGACACCCAGCCTTCAGATATTTATAAACATTGGCCAGATCCCCTCTCAGCCTTCTCTTCTCCAGGCTAAACAGCCCCAGGTCTCTCAGCTTTTCCTGGTAAGGGAGATGTTCCAGTCCCTTTAATCACCCTTTAACCCTCCTCTGGACTCTCTCCAGTAGTTCCCTGTCACTCTTGAATGGGGGAGCCCAAAACTGGACACAGTACTTCAGAGGTGGCCTCACTAGGGCACAATAGAGGGGGAGGAGAACCTCTCTTGACTTGCTGGTCACACTCTTCTTAACGCAGCCCAGGTTGCCATTGGCTGTCTTGACCACAAGGACACATTGCTGACTAATGGTTAACATGAGAACCATGGGTGAAGGGGGCACTGAGTTTTCTCTCTGCACCTGAGAGATGCTGAGCAGGCCCTTCTCTCCCCAGCAGGCCAGGGCCATCTCTGCTGAGTTCATGGGCAGCTCTCATCACCCCCAGCACCCTCAGCTCAAGGTGCTCATGATGGCTCCACAGGCTTGCTCAGCACATGAGCATGCCAGCACCTCCTCTGGGTCAGCAGGCAGCCCTATCAAGCTGTCCTCCCCAGCACATGCCATGTCCTCTGCCAATATCCATCTCACTTCTGCCGCTTTCAACCTTGATGCCTCCAGCCAGAATCACAGCATGACAGAAGGGCTGACAGTGGAAGGTGCCTCTGGAGATGGTCTAGTCAAAGCTGCCTGCCCAAATCATGGCCAGCTACAGTGTGTTGGCCAGGGCTGTGTCCAGTTGGGTTTGGAATACCTCCAAAGATGGAGCCTTCACAATCTCTGAGCAACCTGTTTCAGTGTTTGACCACACTTACCATCAAAAAAGGTTGTATTTTTACGTTTAAACCAAATTTCCTGTTTTCTTCAGTTTGTGACCATTGCCTTTTGTCCTGTCACTGGCACAACTGAGAAGAACCTGGCTCCATCCTCCTTACACCCTCTCATCAGGTATTTATACACATAGGCAAGATCCCTATGAGCCTCCTCTTCTCAATACCAGACTCAGCTCTCAGAATCTCTTTAGACGACAGTCATCTCAGTGGCCCTTTGTTGGACTTACACCTGTACATCCATGTTGCTTTTGTACTGAGAGGCCAGAACTGGGCACAACCCTCTGCTCCAGCACAGTCTAGGCACCCTACCTGCACCAGAAGGCCCACTCCCTAGTTCTGGTCCACTCTGCCTTTCCCTTGGAAAGCTTCTCTTGTGCCAGGCATGGGTCCAGCTAATTCTGCCCCAGCGGTGAACAGACCTAGCGCAGGTTGAACTTATACGTCCCAGCAGAGCCAGATCCAGGGCTGATCCACCTTGCCTTGTCCCAGCAGTCCCATTACCTGGTTCTTGTCCAGCTCACAGTTCTTGTATTCGCTCTCCCCCTGCTCCTGGAAGGTGACAATGACAAAGCCCACAAAGATATTCATCATGAAGAAGGCAATGAGGATGATGTAGATGATGAAGAACATCGCAATCTCCACCCGGTAGTTGTAGATAGGGCCTGTATCCTCAGCATTAGTGTCAATGGCCATGTACAGCAGCCTACAGGGGGGAAAGTGAGGCAACAGAGATCCTAATTATGTGGGAAAGACTACCTCTCCCCTTGAAGGTTACAGAGAGCTCTGGAAACATCCCAAACCAAGCACAGTGGGACAGGGCTGCCAGGGTGACCTTGTCCCCTGGAGGATGGCTAGCCCTGCTCCTCAGCGTGGGCAGCTCTTCCTCCACCATGGCAAAGGCCTGCGGCAGTGACCTGATCCCAGCACAGACCCACCACTCAGCAGGACCTGCGGACAGCTGGACTCACTCTGGCCAGCCCTCGAAGGTGGAGACAGTGAAAAGTGACATCATGGCTGAGAAGACGTTGTTGAAGTGGAAGTTGCTGTGCACCCAGACACGCTCCTGTAGCTCAATCTGCGTGGGGTCCCCATCCACGTAGCTGATGAAATAGCCCCTGCAGCAGAAGGGATGTGGTGCTCACTGGGCAGGGGCCCCTTCAAGCCCACCCATTGTGGTGCTGGCCCAGGGCTCTCTGGTCCCTGGGAGGGGAGGATAGCCCCGTGCTTGTTTCTGGTGGACGCCAGGGTGAGGGGGAGAACAGCACGAGAGCTCAGCTCCACTTTGGCTGCAACATCTCCATGCAGGAATACAAGAAGCCTCTGGCACCAGCCCCCTCCCATCCCTGGCCACTGCCTTGCTGGGGCTGAGCTGCAGAGACTGCTTACCTGCACTCCTTCTCCGTCATCTTGGATGGGTCTGTGCATCTGTAGAACTTGCCCTGCATTTAACAGAGATCAGAAGAGCTACACTTTTGCTGGGACTTCAGATGTCCTGGAGAGTTTTGACTTTTTCACAACCTGCAGTTGGTCCCCATCCTGCTTTTGTGCTACCTCTGGCCCTGGCTTCACACCACCACTGGCTTCCCCACTCTCCATGCTCACAAAACCCAGGTGACAGGGTGTTTCAGCAGCCATGGCAGACCCTTGGGGTCAATCCCAGTCTGAGACAAGTAAATGTTTCCTAATAATGGGGACAAATCTTCCAGGGCCCTGAGCTGAGACCTATCTTGCTCATCTGACCTGGGAGCCAACTATTTGGAACACAGGGACAAAAGCAGTAACCATAGAAATAACCAGAAGGTCAGAAACGCTGCCAGATCTGCTCAGACTGTGGGGTGTTCTGAAAGCTCTCCCCACATCGGCTGGGAATTTAAGCTCAATTATTGTAACAAATCTGAGCTCAGCCAGGGACAGCTCTGCCTTGGAGCAGCCAAGGCCCAGAGAGCGAGAGTGGTGCGGTGAAAAAGGAAACACTGCATCTGAAGTGCAGAGCAAGTCAGGGGCATTTGCTGCCTTAGAAAGGGGAAACAGA
Organism: Coracias cyanogaster; assembly: GCA_033124195.1. Lineage (NCBI taxonomy): Eukaryota > Metazoa > Chordata > Aves > Coraciiformes > Coraciidae > Coracias > Coracias cyanogaster. The sequence goes on from JAVSBS010023281.1 coordinate 7,464, forward strand.
GGCAAGACATGGGGCAAGGCAGCTGGTCCTTTTACACATGCTTTGTGGGTGTGACAGCATCCTGGGTGTTTCCTTCCCTCCTCCCACTGCAGGCTTTTCTGCCTGGATGTCTGCTGCAGGCAGGTCTTCTTGCAGAGCACAGAGAGTACAGCTTGTGCTGACCTCAACACTGGGAGACACCATCCCCAAGGGCTATGACTAGAAGAGCCTGTCCAGGATGTGCCTGAGCAGAACATCTCTCCTTCCCTTTTGAGACACCTCTCACCTTGAAGAGCTGGACCCCGATGCAGGCAAACATGAACTGCAGCAATGTCGTAACGACCACAATGTTTCCGATAGTCTTGATGGCCACAAACACACACTGGACCACATGCTGCAGGCATTGAAGACAGTGCACACATGAGCATGCTTGGGGCAAGCCCCTGCTATGTGGCCCACACTGTGTCACTGCAGGGATGGGGCACAGGAAGAGCAGGAGCCTGCTGAGAGCAGTGGGATGGGGTAGACCCCTTCCACATATGGGGAGTGGGAATTGGGTTCCTGCCCTAAAAACCCCATGGACATGATGCCTGCCACACAACCTCCAGTGAGGTCTGTGGGCCAAGGACCTGCAGCCCCAGCGACCTTCTTACCTTCAGCCCCTTTGCCCTGTTAATGGCTCGCAGAGGCCTCAGCACCCTCAGCACCCTGAGGATCTTTACCACTGAGATGGTACTGGACCTGAGGAGGAAAGCAGAGGTAAGATGAGACAACTGCCCTGACCAGGCTGACCTGGCACAGCCCCACCAAGCAGGCATGGAGGCCAGGCTGGGATCAGGGGTGAGAAGCAAGACATGGTAGAGACATGCGGATGTCTCTAAGCTACCACCCCACATAAGGCCAAGGGACACTGGCAGCTGGAGAAAGCAGCTCCAAATTGAATTCTTACCCAGATCTTCACCTTTGACACTCAAGGAGTTTGCCTTCCCACCTCCCAGTTGTCCATGCCCTGTCCCCCTAAACATGTCTTTGTGGACACCAATACACAGGCTAATGCCCAGCCCTTGGGCTGGCTGCTCCTGCTCCATCTAGCAGAGAGCTGCAGCCCCCAGCCGCCCTGCCCACCTAAACAGTCCAATGCCCACCCCCCAAGTGTGGAGGAGCTTACTCGATTCCCATGGAAGTAAGGGAGACAGCGACGACCAGCAAGTCAAGGATATTGAAAGAATTCCTGCAGAAGGAGCCTTTATGCAGGAAAGCACCGTAGGCTGTCATCTGGGGAGTAGAAGAAGTTAGAAGAGAAGCCAGGCAGGGCTCGGGGACATGGTCACTCCACAGCCCCAGGGCGGACAAGGCATCTTCTCACAGCTCCATGGCCTGGGGACCCTATCCTGCTCTGAGTTCTATCTCTGCAGCCAGACAGGAAGCTGATTTCACCTAGAAATCCTCTGTCCTATGCTGGCTGGAGACAAAACACTTCCCAGTCCTTCTGCAAATTAAAGAGGTGAAGAGTAAAGAGACTGGGAGTGGGAGCAACATGCAGCAGCTGCTTGAGTGACTGTTTTGTTCAACAGATTTCCATTGTTTTCTCTTTCTCTTCCTCAAAGTTTTTCTTAAGGGAACACAAGAACAAGAATGCTGTTGCCATGGCCCATCTGTCCCTGTGTCACAGCACAGCTGACTGGGCTGCCTGATCTCACTGAAGGGGGCATGTGGCCTGTGGGGCTGGTCACACACCACCAAGACTGCATGAGGATCAGCCAGCAGCTTCTCCTTGCCAGGACATCAGGCTTGCACCCAAAGAGCATGAGTGCCCATGGCCAGAACAGTCCAGACCCTTGTGCTGGGTCATGCGCATGGCCAGGACCACAGGGCAGAAGGACTCACCTTCAAGATGATTTCGACTGTGAAGACAGAGGTGAAGCCGATGTCAAAGTATCTGAGAACCTAGAGACAGAAGCACCAGAACTGGATGAGATTTGGGTGACATGGGAAATGCTCCAGTATGTTCAAACACCCTGGCATTGTGGTTTTGCTTTCCGCTCCATGGAGTGGGGAGCCCATCTAGCTCAACAGAGCCTGCAAACCCAGTGCTAAGAAGGCTCCTGAATCTCCCTCAGCTTTGCTGATTTTACCCAATAAATGATTCAACCTGCAGCCTGGGACCAAGCTCTCAGTTTCCAAGTGAGCGAGACTTGACCTGATTCACCTGAAAGCACCTGATCCCCAGAAGCACTGAGTGCCCTGGGAAGCTGTCTCATGTGAGATGCCCCAGTCCCTGCCAGACACTGCACGAGTGCAGGCTCACATGTGCCTCGCGTGTCGAGACCTGCACCTACCACTGTTCCGTGCCAGCAGCATTTCAGGGTGCTGCACACCAGTGGTCCATTTTGCTACCCCACAGGATGTCCCTATCCCCAATAAGCCGCCACAGCCTCTCACATGCTCTGTCAGGTCATCCACTGAGACATGGAGCAGTAAACACTTGTCCCAGCTGTGCCCTGAGTGGCCTATCCTCCCAGAGTGTATTGCAGAGATGAAATCACAGCTACCTGCCTAAGCGTGACATCTGGCAAACAGGTCTCTGTTTACTGGGAAGCTGGAGCCTCCTTGAGGTCTCCCCTACCCATCGCAATCATCCACAGTGGCATAGGCACCTGGTTGCGGAAGGACTCGGCCCGGATGGGATCCTCAGCTGCCAGTGAGATGCTGCTGAGCAGAATGAAGAGCAGGATGAAGTTGGTGAACCAAGTGGCATTGATAATTCTGTGGCACAGCATCCGAAACCTGCCAGGGACAGAAACAGCACGAGATGCTGCAAGGGGCCAGAGGGACATCAGATAGGACCGTGGTAGCCTGGAAGAGGCTTATGGCTAAAACTTGAGGACTGGAAGACCCTAGGCATGAAGGGATGTCAGTGACAGCCCTTCCACAGAGAAGATTTTTTCCCAGTGAGCTGGGTCCTTTCAGAGCTGGTTTACACACAGATAGGACGCCATTGAGTAGGGTTGGTGCCAGAGGTATGCAGGCCAGGCCTGGCTCCACAAGGCAAGGGTCAGTGCCTACTTGTTCGTTGGGCTGAAGATGAAGAAGGAGCTGGCTTCAGGCATGGGCACAGACTTCTCTTTCAGCTGTAGCTCTGCAAGGGGACGTGGCCGAGGACTCAGGGGGATTTCAGGCTCATCTTCCTCATCGTCACCTGCACGGTGGCCACGAGGAGGGAAACAGAAAGAGTCACCCAGAGAGGGAGAGGGAATATGACCTTATGGGCAATCCTCTGATCCTGATGTGTCATCTGTGCCAGAAGGACCTCAGTACCCCCGAGGCTCATGGAGGGTCACCATATCCTCCACTCGCACAGCCAGGATTCTAGCACCATCCCTCAGCAGTGCCTCCGCAGCTTTACTGCTGCCCTGCCAGGGACAAGTCTTACCTGGGAAGTCTGCAGAAGGGTAGGGATCTTTGATCTCATTGACATTGGATTCAAATTCATCCACTTTTAACTGAAACAAGGGAGAGACAGAGGAGAACATGCAGCCACATATGCCAGTACTGCTGCCCAATGTTGCATGTTGGCCAGATTATTCTTGAAAGCCACGTGGGGCAAGCAGTGCCTCTGCACCTGGCCCATGGAGCACCAAGGACGTAGGGTCCCGGCCCAGGATGGAACAGGGCGAGGGGAAACACCTCAGGGACACTGCAATCCGAGCAGAGAGCAATACCAAGAGGATGGGGCAGGGCAATGTGTGCTGGGCAAGAGCCTGTGGCCATGTGCCTATATCATGGGTGGAATAAGACATGGAGTGACTCCTGGGTGACTTCCCATGGGGCTTCTCTGGAAAGTGTATAGGGAAGTAGCTGCTGACCAGATGTTTATAAGAGGCAGCTCAGCACACAGTCAGCAGAATAAAAGATTTTGCACACAAGTGTGGACATAAAGGAGGTCTGGGACACTGCTGACCTGCTCTACTCCCTTCCACACTGGTGTCCAGCCCATTTTAACCACTGACAACAAGCTGTGGCCAAGGAAATGAATCAGAGGAATAGGAGCCCCAGCAATGGATCTGTTTCTCCAAGCAACCTGTACTGTCAGGGCCCAGAGAGCCCTCATCACCAGATGATGAGAAGGCAAGGAGCGATTCTGGCCCAGAAGAGTCCAGATCCAGGCTGACTCCAAGCCTTTGTCCATCCTGGCTTGTGGGAGGAAAAGACTGGTCCCTCACCAGGAGCTCCCCCAGGCCCAGCTCCATCAGCACTGACCTTGGCTGTTGTGGGAATCCCTTCTCCCTTTGCCTTCTGCTCAAGCTTCTTTGCCAGTATCTGCTTCTCATCCTCAGACTTCTCTGGGTAAGCTCTGAGCATAGAGGAGGGAAGAGCAGTAACTGAACTCTGGGCAGGCCCATGGGTGTTGCTGTTCTGTTCCCTCACGCCAAAACACCTGATTTGGGACTTCCCACTGCCATGCACTGCAGCGCTTACCTGGACATCTTCCGCCGCTTGCGTTCCTCTGCTTTGGCCTTTTGGGCTAAGGTCAGGCTCTCAGCCTCAGCCAAGTTATCAACTGCAATGGCCAGAAAGACATTGAGGAGGATATCTGGAGGGACAGTGCTAAGGAATGAACTTGGTTCCTGTTTGGAGGATGGGGTCAGAGCTGTCCATGGTCTCCAGGGTCGTGCTGAGAAACCTTCCTGGAGTTCAACTCTTGAGATAACTCTGGGTGGTGACCCCTAACCCTGCACCAATCCTTATGAGTATTGAGCTCTGGGCTGACTGCCCTCTCTCTCCCTTAACTCAGTCTGTCCAGCTCAGTCTTGTTACTGCATTGACTGACGGCTCAATCTCTGCCTGCCAATCATCCAACCCTGCCCTGTGCCGCTCTTTCCTCCAGATTCCAGACCCCTGAAGCCTGTGGTTTGTTCCCCTGCTGTTCTGAACTGAAAAGCTTAAGGCAAGCACTGAAAAGCTGAAGGAAGCCTCCCATTTTCCCCCATTCACAGTCCTGCATAGCTGATGCTCTGGGGCTAGGTACAGGGAGCCTGGGCCTGGCTTCACAGACAGAGGATACAGTTCCCACAAACAAAGAGGATGATGAAGTAGATGCAGACCAGCATGCCAGGAAAGGATGGGCCCCCATAGGCCATGATCCCATCATACATGATTGAATTCCAGTCCTCTCCGGTCAGAATCTGGGAGCAGAGCAGAAACAGGAACTCAGGAGTCCCCACAGCAGTGCACAGCAGAAGCCCCCAGCTCTGTCCTGACCTCCTGGCTCCAGCCCCAAACCCTCATAGCTCCTGTAGCCCCACCTCCTTGCTCAGCCCTGAACCTTCGCTACTGCTTAGGACTCCAATTACATTTCCTGCCTGAAAGCTACATCACCTCCCACAAATCCACATCTCTCTGAGCCCCGGCTCTTGCCAGGCGACCCCTGGCCCAGGCAAGACTCCCAAGACCCCGTCTCCCAGCCCCACTCTGCACTTCCCACAGTGCCATACCTGGAAGACACTGATCAGAGCCTGAGGGAAGTTGTCAAACGTGCTGCGCCGCACTTCCACGTCCTCAAAGTCAAATTTGCCCCCAAAGAGCTGCATGCCCAGCAGTGCGAAGACGATGATGAAGAGGAAGAGGAGGAGGAGCAGAGAGGCAATGGAGCGGACAGAGTTGAGCAGGGAGGCCACCAGGTTGCTCAGTGATGTCCAGTACCTGACAAGAGGAGAGACAGGCGTCTACAGGAGGGGAAAGAGTGGAGAAGCCTTGGACAGAATCAGGCAAGATCACCTGGCCCAGAGGGATGTTCCAGCAGCCCAGTAAGGGGAACTCTGAACCAGCACCATGCACAGGCTGGGCACTGGGACTGCTCCAGCCTGGCCCCAGGAGGTTGGGGGACTAGAGGTGGGAGACGAAACTCCAGTAGTGGTCTGACAGGCAAGAACTCCTGCTGCCTGCACAGGGCACCCGCAGGCAGGAGGGGGAAGGGGGATGGATAGACAATGGGTTGGTGCCAGAAAGACAAGCCAGGAGTCCTGGCCCACAGCATCCTCATTTACAACCCCCTAGAACCCAGAACAAGAAAGCGACCCCAGGAGACTTCCAGCAAGCCCTGCGCTGTTCTGCTTGCCACTCCCAGACCATATCCTGTAGACAGAAATTCCCAGCTTGGCCGCCTTCTTCCATCCAGGAGCTACCAGCTCTGCTCATGCTGCAGTCCTCCCCAGGGACAAGCCCAAGTGATGCCTGGGGTCAGTGAGCCACCAGCACCCACAGACCTCCCTCCCCAACCTGGTGATCTTGAAGATGCGGAGGAGCCGGATGCAACGCAACACAGAGATGCCCAGAGGTGACAAGGTGCCAAGTTCCACCAGGATGATCTCCAAGATCCCTGCACACACCACGAAGCAGTCGAAACGGTTGAAGAGCGACATGAAGTACTGGCGCAGACCCAGCGCATACATCTTCAGGAGCATCTCAGCCACAAAGAGTGCTAGCAGCACCCGGTTGGCATTGTCTGGGACAGGAGATCAGATGGATCTCTTAATCTCAGTGCAGTGTAACAGGAAGGGAAGACAGGCAGTGCTGTTCACACCCCACCTTTTCCCACCGAGCCCTGAGCTGAAGCTGCAGCAAATGCCATTTTTGTGCATGCACAGGAAGAGCTCATGCACATCTCCAGGGCTGCCGAGTGTCCTGGGCCCTCCCTTTCCCTTGGGCCCTTTGCTCACCTTGCACCAGTGTCAGCCATTCTGGCTGTAAGTGGTGCTCAGAGGCGATGGAGAGCGTGTTCAGTGCCACCAGCAGGATGACAAGCCAGTAGAAGAACTTGGACTTCACCACATCCCTGCACTTCCTGCGAAACATTCGGTTCCAACGCCTCCACTGACGGCTGGAGATAAGGCAAAGGGTCAGCAGGGCCAGCCTGTAGGTCCTGCGCATCCCAGGGCTGTGCCTGCAGACCACAGACCAAAGCCACTTCTGCTCCTTTCTCCAGAGGCCTTGCCTGAGAAGGGCTGAGGCACTCAGTGCATTCGCTCAGACATTGCAGTTCATTTACACAAACATCTCCTGGCTCCTTTTTGGCCTTCCCTCACCTCTGATTGGCTGCTACAGGCCCAGCTCCTAAATCACAAGACATGCTTCATGGGCCGTGAGAGGATGCTCAGAGCCTGGTCCCAAATTGAAGAGGTTGTTCACCTTGAGGTGGCTTTTTGCCAGTAGCAGTGCAAAACTCCTTGTTTGCTGTCTACAATGTTTGGACCTCTTCCTGAGCACACAGCCCCTGGCTCTCCCCCAGAAATCAGCAGGTGACAAAAAAGTCTAGCCCAGAGAGCAAGCAAGACCAGGCAAGGCCACACGCAGAGCAGCAAGTGGTTCAACAAGTTCATACTCACAAGTGGAGAATCCACTTGTTCATGCCCTCAATTTCATACAAGCTCTCTGTTTCTGACCCTCCTTCATCCGATGGCATCATACCTAAGGAAGGAACAACATTACAGGCTTTTGTTGGAGCCCTTGGGAAGAACATGTGGGAGGGAACCTCTCCTAGGAGCACATCAGGAAGGGCTTCCCCATCAGAAGTGAAATCAAGAAATGTCATCCTAGGCAGACAGGAGTGAGAGTTTGGGCAGAAGGTTTTGAGTGTCAGGTGCAAACCAAGTAGGAGGCACCAGGACCACCTGCAAGGGCAGCAGCAGTGCAGAAAGACAGCCTGAGGAGACAGCAGCATGTGCCCAGGATCCCTCAGCGAAGAGAAAACTGGGGTCAGCTTTGATCTGAGCAAATCCACAACAGCAGGAGGTGTGTGAGAGCACTGGCCTATTGTTTTCCAAGGCTCTTTACACATACTTATGACTCAGCCTGAGGCATCAGAATGTATTCACCAGGCAGGGTGGCAGAGCAGATACAGTGGTTCAGTGGCAGAGCTCCTCAGGCCCTGCTGAGCTTTTAGCTAGATGCCTGTAAATCCACCCCCTTCCCCGAGTAATTTCTAATCCCTTACAATTGTCAGTGTTAGGAACCCAACTGCCATGCCAAGGGTCTTTGACCAAGCAGAGCTGGTACCTTCTCCCCTGGTCCGGTCACTGTCCATGACCTCAGCATGGGTGATCCAGTCCATGTAGCCCTTCAGATCCTCCTCCAGCTGCTGTTTCTCTCGCAGCTTCTGAAACGTGCCCCGTGACTTGGCCTTCTCACGCTCTTTGGTAAACTCGCTGGGACAAGGCAAGCAGCAGAGTGAGACTCGAGGGAGGGAGGGGACAGCATGGAGGTCAGGCACTACAGCCCTGTGCCAGGCCAGTCCTTGCAGAGAGATAAAAGCCTGAAATACCCCACCAGCCAGTGCCACCACTAGATAGCTCTGATGACTTTCCTTTCTTGTCCTGTTCCATGATGCAGGCTCATAGGGGATCATTATCTGATGCCTGATGGCAAGCAGGGTTTCTTTCCCACCACTGGCTGCTCTTTGTGAGCTCCTTGCTGTAGGATGCTGTGGTTGGACAGGCCAATGGACGCTAGAGGTTAGAGGCTGTGGGAGTTCTCCAGCCCTGCTACATTTTAGAGCAAGTGGGGTCTCACCCATCTAAGGGACAGAAATCTGGTCCAGGCTCTCCTTGTGGGGAAAGTGAGCTCACCACATGGCAAATAAACAGGACACTCTTTTCACAGCAACATGGGAAAGACAAGTCTGCCAATGCAAGGAGTCCCACACTTCTAATTCTTTTAAAATGAATTTCTTTTCTCTCCTGGTATCTGGCAGAACTGTAGATCTGCTGCCCTCTCAATCTAGTGTTACCATGCATTGGTAATATGTGTCACACAGTATTATAATGATTAGACATACTAGGGCTCAGGACTTGTCAGGCTATATCTGAATTTTCCTGATCTCAAGCATATTTTAGCTATATGTGCAAAAATATTTCAGAAACTTTTGCTGTCCCTGCACCTCACTCTAGAATGACTATTGTCCAGCTCATCCTGCTGTTACAGCTACCTTCATGCAAGGGCCAGGTGCCTGTGACCTGTCTTGTGTTTTGATTTTTTTTAAAATTATATTAATACCTGATTTGTTTTAACCCTGTGCAGCTGGATGGCTCTTGTCATAGAAGAGGACTAACAAATCCCACTAATAATTAGAGTATAACTAACTCTGAACTAATAGAGACGATGAGTGTGATCCATTTGCACACACAGGTATGAAACATGTAAAAAGACTCCAAGCCTACACAGGACCGAGGAGAAAAGCCCCCTTCGCTCCACAAGACAACACACACTTTCCACCAACAGAAGAGAGGTGCTAGCACCTCACCTTGGCAATGCACAATAGGTTGAGCATCACACTCGAGAGATTTTGAGCACAGCAGCTTTGACTGTACCACTGTGGGAATCAGCACTGGCATAGAAAGGTTACGAGCACTGCAACCAGGCTGAGGATAGCTCCTTGTTGTGTTTGGATGGGACTGTTGAAGCATTAATTAGAATGGTAAAATGTAGTGGGTTGGAAGGGACCTCTGAAAGTGATCTAGTCCAAATCCCCTACAATAAGCCTAATAATAAGTTTCATGGATCCTTTGTATTCATATCAAAGGTATTTTCCTTAGGCTGGCCGTAAGGAAATCATGTGTGCTCACAACACGCCAGCAATGCTGTGGGTACCTGTGAGAACGGGTGTCTTGGCCACAGCCGTGAGACAAGGACTGCTGCTCTGAGCTCCCTGCTCAGCTACTTTTCTGTGGGTGTTGGCAGACCATGCTGCAGACACCCAACAATATGTCCCAGGGTGTGTTTGCTGACAACCGCCTGTGCTACAGGGAAAGGATTTCTACATTAGGTGTTGAGATAAAACGTCTGACAGTTGTGGATGCTAACACAAAAAGTAACTCAAGGCTCAGAATTTCTAAGCATGTAAAAGAAAGGGGTAGGAATGGGAGAGGAAAAGGAACAGAAAAATGTCCAGGCTTTCTCCTTGTACAGTAAAAACCAGCCAATCTCCGCATGCTGATCTGCCGGCAAACAGAAACGACAGAGCAGAACTTACCCACTGAGCACCCCCAGCACCAGGTTGAGAACGAAGAAGGAACCAAGTAAGATAAGGCTGACAAAGTAGATCCAGGGCCATTCATTCCCAATGGCATCATTTACCTGGTAAGGAGAGTGACAGATGAAGCATTCTGAGCATAGTCTGCTCTCTGACTGCCCTCAGGAGCACCCAACAGCCTCTGGGAGCTTTGTCTCCTCTAAAGGGAGTTCCTGGGAGCGTAGCAGATAAACCTGACTCTGAGCCCTGGCTCCTTAGGACTCTGTATCTGATTTTAGCAGAGGTAAAGCCAGACCCAAGCATTTTGGGAGCAGATTTAAACATCAGCCCCAAGCCTAAGCCTCAGCAAGACAGTCTCCCAAGGACTGAAATAATGGGATTTTGCTGGGGAAGCATCCACCAGCCAGCCACTGCTGTGCTTAGCCTTTCACAAAGCAGGGAGCTGGAGCACGCCCCTGTGTATCTAGAGAGCAAGGACAGCTTGGGCAGTGCCTGCAAAGCTGCAGAAGACATGCCTGGAGAATTATGGGGTGTGCATCACAGGACGAATTTTGGTGGGATCAGGGTGGAGAGACCTAACTCTGCTCTGGGGTCTTGTGAACTGGAGAGAATTCCTCACTCTGAGGCAGGACCAGCAGTCACCTCTGTTGAGCTGGGCACCAAGCCCAAGCAGCTGAAGCCTACCCAGTAGAGGACTTCAGTCCAGCCCTCCATGGTGATGCACTGATAGACAGTCAGCATGGCAAAGCCAAAGTTATCGAAGTGAGTGATGCCATTGTTGGGCCCCGGCCAGCCGCTTCGGCACTCGGTGCCATTGATGGTGCAGTGTCTCCCGTGGCCAGAACTGGTGCAAGGGGCTGGCTTCTCTGATGCCACCGTGGCAATCACATCTGAGGGGGAAAGCCGTGGTGTGAGACCAAGGGCAAGCAGAGCAGGTCCCAGCACCTCCCAGACTCCTGCAGAAGCTCCCCAAAAGGGGCCCCTTTCACCACCTCCTCACACCATGCACCATCACCAATCTGTGTGCTGTACCAATCATCCTTCGCTCCTGCCATACTCCCAGGCCTGATGCTGGCAAGACCAGACTTCCTGCTACCCAAAGAGCCTCTGTGGTACCCATAGCAGCCATGTAGAGACATCTCTGCCATATTTCCCCCTTGCTACAGCCCCACCTGTCTCAAGGTAGTAGCAGGTCTTGTGCATCTTGCCCTTGAAGAGCTCTTGCCCAACAATGGCATAGATGATGATCATGAAGAGGACCAGAAGGGCTATGTGGAGCAGGGGCACCATGGCCTTGATGATGGAGTTCAGGACAACCTGAAGGCCTGCACCAAGGAGAAAGGAGAGGAGGTCAACCACTTCGTAAACAGCTTTGGGTGCATCTTGCATTCCTGCCAGCCCTTCTGAGAAGCAGCCTCTGAAATACCCTGTGCCAAGGGAGGAGGGGCAGTTGGTACTGAAATCTCTGAACCAATAAATCCTTTTTCTACCCCCCATGCAAGCATGCGGAAGATCCCAGCGGTGCCAGGCTCTAGGCAGTGCTGGAGGCTGCTTCAAGCCTCTCCATTTGTTCTCTTGCTCTCTTCCTGGCTGTATTCACATGAGTTATGGGGAAGGGAGATTCCTGTCCTGAGAAACTAGAGTGAAGTCCTGGCTCCTTTCACAGTAGCTACTCAAAGGTGTTGACACTGAGGCATGGAGGGAGCTATATGCGTGCTGAGCTGCAGGTCCTCAGCGTTGACAACTGCAAGCTGTAGGGATGTGCAAGAACCTGTGGCTTCTCTATATCCAACTTGATCCAGCAACAAGAAGCCTGCCCCATTGCCCCCCACCCTGGCCAGGCACAGGGGTTCAATCCATCCCACGAGCCCTTCATGCTGGTAGCGCACCCAGCACCCACTTGGCACTCCAGACACCAGGCGCAGGGGTCTCAGCACACGGAATGCTCGCAGGGCCTTCACATCAAAGCCGCCTTTTCCTCCTGAAGTCCCTCCCTGCTTTGCATTGACCTGCTCCAGGGTCATGGTGATAAGCCTGAAAGAGCCGGGGCACAGAGCAGGGAAGGAAGGGTGAGAAGCAGAAGGACGGGCAGGGAGAAGGAGAAGGGCATGAGCATGGAGCTAAGTTTCAGAGCTCTGTGAGTAGGAAAGCTGGGGACAGGACTCTGCTGGCTATTGTCAGCCTGACGCAGGGAACAGCCCTTGGCTAAGACCAGCTCCTGGGAACATTTGTGGCTGGGCACCACTCTGCTGAATGCCACCATCACTACTAAGCAGCCAGAGGACCTCCACATACTGTTGCCCCGTGGACCCTCCCTCTATGTGCCAAACCCAGGAGGACCCCATGCCACTCCCATTCTCCAGGGCAGGGAGACCTCAGAGGCATTAAAGATTCAGGCATGAAGAAACAGGAGTTAGAAAGTATCCCAGGGCATGTCAGGGCATGAAGAAGAGGGCTCATGGGAGAAGGCCACGAACAGAGTCTGCAAGTGGTCCCCAAATCCACTGTAGACACTAGAAAAGTGACTAGAAAAGCTAATGGGCTATGGACCAGGCCTGCCACAGGCTGAGCACCAGCAGCTTCCCCCCTTGCATTACCCTAGAGACACGATGGAAAAGTCAAGCACGTTCCAGCCATTTCGGAGATAGGCATCCGTATGGAAAAGAAACCCATAGGCAATTATCTTGAGCATCGCTTCAATGGCAAAGAAGATCAGGAAGGCATATTCAATCTTCTCCTGGGGATTGGAAAGGCAAGCAAGGTGAGAATACTCAGTTAGAGCAGATTGTCTCCTCCCCTTGTATCCCTACCATGCATGGCTGTCCTCCATGTGTCGCTGGATCAGAGCGTACTGCCAATCCATCTGTGATCTCCCCCACACACCATGCTGCACTGTGGCTACCCTGTGCAGGAAGGGGTGGCCTGTGGAGCCACCACATGCCACCCTCTAGCCTGCAGCATGATCTCCTGCATCCCTCCAATGGTACGCTGCCAGGACCTGCTCTTATAACCTCTGCCAGCAAAGCCACCACTTCCCAATGCAGCAACCAAAGGTGCCTGGCCCAGGGCAGTGCACATCTCTGGTTCTCCTAACTCCTGCCTCACTCTCCCATTCTTCCACAGACAGCACTGACACCTTCTCCTCAGCCTCTCCAGCTGAAGACTTGCTGGGTGCATCCTGGAGACGTCACACAGTCACCGTGGGACAAGCCAGCTGTGTTGTGGCTTCTCTCCTGTGCTGGGCTCCCAGGGAGGCAAAGCCTTGAGCTCAAGACCTCCTGCCTAATGCCAGACATCTGCCTGGCAGAGTGAGCTGCTAGAAATCTGCCTGGAGGCCCTGCGGGCAGAGACATCGCACCCACTCCCGGGTGGGGCCTGGCATCACTGCAGGGGCTCAGCACAGCCCTGCTGCTATGGGGCCCAGAACAGCTCATCTTTCTCCACAGCACAGCCAAGAGCTGCCTGTGCCCACCTGGCTCTGCCTGTCACTGCCAGCTCTGCCCCTGCTGCTGATGGCCCCTTCCAGATGGGGATTAAAGTCTCTGTGAAGCAGCCAGATGGATGGGGTTATTTATATTTCTGGTTTTCCATGGCCCTTCTCCTCCATCTGCACCCCATGAAGGGCAAGGAGCATCCCTGCTTGGGCTCTACAGGGAATTACGCTCAGAAAGGCAGAACAATGTCTCTAAGACCAAACCAGGAGCAGGTCTCCATGGGGAAATGATGCAGTTCTGCAAGCACACCTTCCTGTCAGGGTGCCTCTGGTTGCCAATGAAATGGTGCCCATATGAGAGACCAAGGCCAGGGCTCAGACGGAAGCACTGCTCATGCCAAGTGTCCTGGTATGACTGACACCCAGACAAGTGCCAGTTCCTTACTGGATCTGAGGGCAGCAATGGCAAGAGCAGAGATCTACGCATTGTGACTATTGGTGTTACCGGGCTCTGTCATCAAGGTTTTAGCAAAGGCTAAAAGCAAAGGCAACTCAATGCCACTTGCCTCCCCTCCCTTGACAAATCCCACCTGTCTGTCACCAAAAGCCTGTCCTTGCAACCCCAGACAAGTCAATATAACTCCTTTGAGGACCACTGCAGGTATGGAGGACTGCAGAGCTGCACCAGAAGTGTGGTGAGGTATCTCCCCTGCTGCAAATGGAGTATGGGGGGAGCCCTCTGTAAGCTACAGCAGCCCTAGGCTTGTGTCCAAATCCAACCTGGAGCCCCAGCATCACAAAAGCTAATTCTTTGCCCTGCTTCATCCAGCAGAATGGAACCAGGCTCCAGGGTCTCTGATCAGCAGGGACCTCCCTCTAAAAACCCCTTGCCTGGAATAAAAATGTGACTTGCCATTCCTTGGAGGTCCCTTTGAGAAGGCCAAACCAGATGAAAGGTGCTTTGGCCAGCTCCAGTGGTACGTGCCCACCATGTACAACCAGTGAGCAGCAAGGATCAAACCTGGGCCAAGGGAGAGCCAGCGGGAAGCCCCCTGTGACATGGCCACGTTCCCTCCATCCTGGGACAAGCAGTAACTGCAAATTTCCTCACAGCACCAGCACGCTGCTGTGCTTTGCAGACCCAGCCACATACATGGAGCTGGACCATCCCGATCTGTCCTGCTGGTGTAACCCCAAGTACAAGGAAAAGTCTTGGCATGGCCAGTATGAGGGTTCTATGCAGTGATCCATCAGTGCTGGCCAGAGGGATCCCCCATCACTTGTTCTACAGTGGGGGTTAGTTACCCTGGCTTACCTGGCTGTGAACTGTGGGCAAGTTCTGATATTGGCAGCACAAAAGGAGCCAGGCCCCTGGCTAGGAAAGCACTTCACAAGTACCTTTTTCAGTGAGCTGAAGTGTGTGTAGCCTTTAGTGTGTCAAGTCACAGCAAACTCTCTCTGGATTCCCCAAGTGGTAGGTACAGCTGCAGGACACACACTGGTAATGAAACTCATGTGGCCACCAATCAATATCCAGAGCTCAGGGAAGGGTGGCCAGGCTGCCTGGTGGAGCTGGGATTGGATGGATCAAGAGCCTAGCCTTCAAAAAGCCACTATGAAAAGATGCAGGTCTCATAACAGCCTGGGCTGCTGCACACACATGCTTGAACCATGTTAGGGGACACAGAGCAACCTGACCTGTGAGTGTTGAACAAGCTGCAGGAATAACAGCGTGCACCATGACAGTGCAATGTGAGATGACACAGCTCCAACTTGCTCAACAACATCAGCTCCCAGCCTCTATGGCATGCGTGGCTCTCCAGAACAAGACCTGGATCCATGTCCCTGGTGTCTCTTCTCAGGGAATAAGGGGAGCAGGGCTTAGATAAAGCCTCCCAGCTGTCCAAAGTGGGGGGTAAGTGGTAAGGGGCAGTGTGACCATAACATAGCCAGATAGCTCACCCTGCTTCTCAGCAGAAGACATATGCATGCAGCAGGACTCACAGCACTCACACTCCCTGGTGCTCTCCTCCATGCTCTCTGCTCTTCCTCCTGCACCATCAGCCACTGTGCCTCTCTCAGAACCTCTCCATCCCAGTCAGGCCCTGCCCCCCTTTCCCCTGCTGCTCCAGCACCCATCTCCTCCACTGCCTCACACTGTCCTTCACTGCTAGGCTGAGGGGTGGCCTTTGCCATGGCTGAGGCAGTGGTCACAGATCACAGGAGGTTTGAGGCCGGCAGGGATCTTCGGAGATCACTTAGTTCAAGCCCTAACTGCTCAAAGATCGGCCAGCTTATAGTGGATTGCTCAGAAATTTGTCCACATAGGTTTCTAATGTCTCCAAGGACTCTGCAACCAGCCCTGGGCAACCTCTGCACATGTTTGACCTCCTTCCCCAATAAAAATGTTTTTTGAATGAGCGCCAGTAGGTTGACCAGGACACACATATGGCCTGCCTGCACCAGCACACACAGGGCAGGCAGCTGTGCTGCTGCAGTCTTTTATGAGGGCTTTTAAAACAGGAAACACCTGTAAGGGTGTTATCCAGAGGCTTTTAGCAACCATGCTTCGCAAAACATTCTCCCTTTTCCCTGAACGTATCTAATCCCTGCAAAGAAGGGGACAGGACAACCAATTAACAGATGGGAACACAGTTATAGCCATCTGAAAGGCTCCTCTTGCTTTGGAAATCAAGGTAAAAATGAAGGCTGGAGTGGAGGAAGGCTCCCTTGAGTAGGCAGTGGGAAACCCTGGTACCCAGCTCAGGAGAGCACTATGGAAGGCAGGTCCCTTGGGCCTGCTGCAAATCATGTCCGGGAAGAGACACTGAGAGAAATATTTCTACTTCTCATGGTGGCTTCTGTCACAGCACAAGGAGTGTCTGGGATGGGGACACAAGCAGGAAAGAATGTGGGAGAGTTTTTGAATTGCTTGAACAAATTTTTTAGAGCAGGTGGTGAGCTCCAGTGGTCCCTCCACCCTCAGCTGCTCTGTCATGTTGTGATTTTCCTGCCATATCCCCCAGCCACAGCTTCTCCTTTCCCATAAACAAGTGACAGACCAGGGCCTGACAAACCCCTGGGCTGCAAAGACAGGAATCAAACAAGCTATCAACATCTCCAGCAGCTACACAAGCATGGAGGGGCCAGGCCCTGCAATGAGTTGCTCCCCATTGCATCTCCCTCACTCACTGTTCATAGGTCCTCATTGTTCCATGCCCCTTTCGTTGAATCATAGAATGGTTTGGATTGGAAGGGACCTCAAAGATCATCTAGTTCCAACCCCTCTGCCATGGCAGGGACACCTCCCACTAGACCAGGTTGCTCAAAGCCCCAGACAACCTGCCCTTGAACGCCTCCAGTGATGGAGCATCCACAACTTCTTCGTGCATCCTGTGCCAGGGTCTCACCGCCCTCAGAGTGAAGAATTTCCTCCTAATTTCCAATCTAAATCTGCCTTCTTCCAGTTTCAAACCATCACCCCTCACCCTGTCGCTACAAGCCCTTGTAAAATGTCCCTCCCCAGCCTTCTTGTAGGCCCCCTCAGATACTGGTAGGCCACAAGGTCCTCTAAGAATCAAAGCAAATACGTAACTAACCCAAACCAGGTTGATGCTTCCATGTGATGGTCCTCAAGTGCATGGCACACGTTTAACCAAAGCTTTTAATTTCCAAGCAACGTGGGTGAGTCTCTTGCCACAATGTAGACAGGCAAGACAGAAGCATGGGGCAAGCTGCCACAAGCTGGTGTAGGACTCAGCCAGAGAAGGTGCAACAGCACATCTGGCTCCTGCTCCTGACCCTGTAACAGCTTATTATGTTTCCTACACACAGGCTACAGATAGTTTTTAAGAATTAAGGTCTAATTTAAGTGTTACCTAGTTCTCCTCGCTGCTGCTTCCCTCGTTTCTCTACTAGGCTGGTCACCACTGCTCTCCTGAACAACAGTGGCACCCAGTGGAGGAGCTGCAGCCTGCACAGCTCCGTTTTCAAAGGACACCTAAGCTTCTTTAGAAGCTGGACTTTGCCTTCAGCCAGCATCCTGCCTGTGTCCTACTCAGGCAAACAAAAGGAGTCCCAAAAAGGGATTTAACACTGCGCAGCAGAGAAAGCTGCTACGCTGCTCTTTGACATGAACAGAAAGTTTTCCAAAATACGATTCCTGTGAATCATCAGGTTTTTTGTGCCAATAATAGCAAGGTTGGAGAAGATCTGTGAGGAGCGGAGATCACTGTGTACCCCAAAAGAGCACTATACTTCTTTTAAGGGACATATAATTATCAATAACAGTAACCCAGGAGGTTCCATGGGAGCAGGAGGAGAAACTTGTTTGGTGTGAGGGTGTGGGAGCCTGGCCCAGGCTGCCCA
>JAVSBS010023282.1:0-19481 GCA_033124195.1 Coracias cyanogaster
CTTTTGGATTTCTTCAGCTAAATTTTAATTGAGAGGATTTCCTCCTACTGGAGCACAGTTGCTCAGGGATAAGGCGATGTAAAAGCAGGAAAAAGCCTTGTGGAAGATAATCTTTTGGGGGAGTGTAGTTAGTTAATTAGCTCTGCACATCCTAGGATTTCAGACGGCAGTGAGGATTGCTGCATAAAACATAACAGATGCTTAACTGTTGTTGCAGTCTTTGCTCTTCAGGTTATCACAAGGGGCTATGGTTTTAGAATATTTGGTCTAAGAGTTAGAGAATTTATGAAATGAGGCATTAGTGTTATTTTTAAAAAGAACATATGCTACAGCTGTGGTAGTCTCAAATCCTGAAACATTAATCAGACTGTGTTGAGTTGTAACAGAGTACGGACCTGGAGTGCAAGGTTCTCTCTAGTGTACTGAAATATGCTGCAAAGCTTGGGTCATCTGTAGCTAATGGGAAGATGACGTTGCAATCTGAATAGCTTGCTTTCTGAAATTCTGCTATCGCTTCGATATATACTTTAAAACCACTGAAATTTCTTGAATGTCAGCTTGTATCAGATAAATATTTTAGTCTTGTAAACTGTTGCATTTCATTCTGAAAATCTTAGTACTTAATATATGTCACCCATCAAGGTACAAGCGTGAATATCTTACTGATATGATCCTCTATTACCTCTGATGCGGTGAAGGTAGAGGCAGATGTTAAATGCCACAATATCCCAGTTAACAGAGGGAAAATTTACCCAAATCCGTAGACCACACTTGCATCTTTTATCCTTAAGCTGATGAATGCACAGAGAGTTGAAGGAATTACAGGAACTTCACACTCCTGCGACTGTAATATCTCTCTAGCTGCATAGGTTGGTAGATTTTCGCCAGATGCTTTGCTTGTCTAACTTTACAGATGCAGTTCAACTTCTTGGTTGAAGACCTATTTTCTATTGTTATTTTGCCCACAAATGCAAAATGTAGAAGTTCTATTCAAAGGTCAAATTTTCTCTTTTTACTGCAGCTCCACAGAGCATGCCTAATCTTACTGCAGGAAGTTTATGGTTGTCATTATTTAAGAAATGACAATGTTTTAAAAATATGTTGAAAAGTTGTGTCCTAAGGATTTTTTTTAAAAGTTTTTCGTAAAATTAATCGGTTTTCTGATTTTATGTAACACGGAGCAAATGGTATTGCAGACAAAAATTGTATCTGCACGGTGCAGTCATTTGATATCATTCTGTGTTGTCAGAGAAAGTGCTGCAAAACAGTAGCTAGTATTCTAATACAATTACATTCAGTGGAAGCATATATTATGAAGTAAGTATTGCTTAATTTATGGCATCAGTAGTATGTTGGTAAAAATAACAAAATACTTGTTAATAAGTTTTAGTTTAATGAGGCTTTTAATGGCAGCTCTTAATCTGTTTGCCAAAAAGAAAGCCTTTTTTTTCTTATGTTGAGCAATGATAAATCATATCCATTAACTTTTGCAGTTTTACTGTGTGTCCTTTCTAGATGAGTGTTCTCATCAGATTGTTTGCAAGAATTCTTTTGAATTTCTGAAATGTAAAGCATTGAATCTTAACACATGTTGTACATTTTGCATACAACTGTGATTTTTTTTTTTTTTTTTTAATGTATTGGCTAAAGCTGACATTGCTTTCTATAAACATATTAATGGGCATGTTAAAAATTCATTAGAGAACCTGAGCAGCCAAGGCTTGTAAAAATAGAAGCCTTGTAAACCAATCTAACTATATCAGTGCTGTTCCAGTCCTTCACTTATCAATATTGGTACCTTACCAGTTTGCTGCTGTTGAACTGCCAGACACATCTTGTAATGAAAGGTGGCAGTGCTAATACATATCAGGACATGTTAAAACTGTGCTGTTTACATTATGGATGATTATCTGGATATGAGCAAGTTAGGCTGTTATGAAAACATTGCTAATGCTTCATTCCTCGGTGAAATTATCCAATAACACTTAGTTTGAGAGCAACTTTTTTTGGTGTTAAAAGATAATAGTTTGGGGTGGGGGGCTAAGCGTGAGTACAAACTTTAGACACCAAAATTCCTTTTCACTTCACTTTATATACCTAAATTCTTTTCAATTACATAGCTTTCTTCACTTAAGTGTTTCATAGGTTTTAAAATGTTCTAAGTCTGCCTTGAAAGCAGAGGCTGCATAAATAGGTTTCAGTTTACAGGTAGGTGAAATGCACTTTCTTCTGTGACACAATGCAGGATCTGTGTGATTATGCATCTTGGTTCACAATTTTCTACACCTTTTCCTGGTGATTTTGCAGCATGACAGGAAGATGGGTTGTGGTATTGGTAAAATGCTGTGATTCTGGAATATACTGGACAACATTTCATTACTCTTGGCTTTCTGTTGGCAAACGGTTTGGTGCAGATGTGCAAGTGCTGAAAGTATGGAGGTCTTGGGGCACACCTGCAACTAAGTCATTCATTCTGCATGTGAAGTGGGGTAACCTTGTCTCCTACAGCTCACTGGATCGTGCTGAGAGATGTCTCAGAATGTCTAGTCTTGCAAACAAACTGCAAATCTCAAAGCCAGTCTGCTCTGTGATAGTATAATGATGTTCACCTTGTTACTTGCATCTGTGTGGCAGGGAAGCTGATCCTTATAAGACTAAGGTAAATCTTGTGTATAAAGGAAAACTATGTCACTGCTTACCACAGGCACTGAAGAACAATTCTGTACCTGACTGAAATGATGGGGTTACAGTCAGGAGAGCAAAGTAAAATTAACTGAGGTAAAGCTTGAATTATACTGTGACTTTAATGTGCCATGGAATTTTTTTGTTTGTTTGTGAGCCTTTTGATGCATCATGGCAGCCAAAATGCTGCCATCCTACAGCCAGTCTCTTCTTATACTGAGTGGTTCATAATTTACATAATGGTGGCTGGTGTAGTGCTGATTCCCAGCAGAGGATGCCACCTACTGAATCTTTAACACCACTCAGCATTACTAAAGTTGTGAGATCTAATGAATTTATAACATAAGTGGTTACGGCTGTAGGGCATGTTGTTCTCTGTACATACTTGTGCAGGTACCAAAAATGTAAACATATGGTAGGAAATTTTGTTTAACAGCTCGTGCTGCTGAGTTTTAATTTGTCACATTTCAGTACATCCCGTTTAAAAACAGTAGACTATCAGGTCTCCTTAGTCCTAGTACAATTTGATAGAATTTCAAAGATTAATTAGTTTAAGGATCAGTTATGCGACAGACGGAATTAGTACAGTATGCTTCAAAATGGGAAGCAACGTGGGGAAAAAGTATAATGTGATTGTTATGTAACTTGTTTTACACTTTACAATATTTATTTGTATCTATCATAATTTTGAGCTTTAAAAATGAGCTTGTTTTCCTAAGTCGGGGGAAAAACAATTGAGCACAGAGCCTCATTATCAAGACATATCCCAGAGAAGATGAATTTGGGTAAGATGATAAGTGAACACTCTCAAAGTTCTTGCTCTGCCCTGTGCAGCAAGATATCCAAAGAAGGTGTAGGAACCTCTAATGGGATTTTATAATGGAAATGCTAATACAGGCTAGCAGAGGAGTACCGAGTTTCTGTCTTTGCATGACTGCATATGACAAAAAAAAAAAAACAAATTGCACAATCTTTCTTCCTTTGGCCACCTGCTAATAATTGGATGGTGAATCTTTGACTTGGAATAGCAAATGCATGTAAGTGCCTAGATGCGCTTCATCTTTCTTTTAAAATGACATTATTTCATATATGTTACTAATTAAGAATACACCTTATAAATCAGTGTCAAAGCTTTATGGAAAAAGATTCTGCCTTTCTTTCTGCAGTCTGTTATCTGCAATGCAGGTGCAGTCTATGCCAGACAGCTGTGTGTTTGGCAGGTAAATTGTGGGGCCTGTGCATTGTCAATACCATGTTTGATGCTTAACTTTGTCCCTTGTTAATCAGAGAAACAATGGTACCCATATTATAGACATCAAACAGCATTAAGACAGCTTTGAAGTTGCGAAGTTAACTATTTGAAAATAAGGAAATGTCAGAAAGTGTGGTCTGAACAACCTTAACTGAGTCTCTCGGTGTGTATAATAACGAGTCCCTTTATTTATTCTGTGGGAGTCTTACCAGGCTTTGTGTGCAGGAGAGGTAATTCTTGCTTACTGACAAATAACTCTTCCCAGATCTCTTGGTATGTGGCTTGTCACTCAAACATTATTTGGAGAATGTGGGCTTTTCACTGATGCTCAGCCTGTAGTAACTGAGTGCTTCATAAATAGTTTAAAAAAAATAAATTAAAAAATTAATCTTTGCAACACTTCCATGACAGAAATGAATGGCCATCTCTCAACACAGGCGGAGAGTTTCAGCATAGAGGGAGGTCTTCAGCAATGTGAGATGCTCAGTTTGAGTTGTGGGAATGGTGCAACACTTGGAACGACGTAGTGTGTGTTCACAGCAGAGCTGCTGTTGCCATGAATGGCAGCCTGAGGACTCAGCACTTCGGTAAACTAGAGCTCACAGTTATCAAGTTAGGCTCCCAGAGAAGGCATGTGCACTTTGTGATTGTGGAAGGACTGATGTAAGCAGCTTGCCTAGCATTGCCAGCAGCTCTGTGGTAGAGCTCAGGCTATAGAGAGATTCTGCACTGCAGCATTCAAGTGTCTTAACCTCGAGAGAATCTTTCTCTTGCAGTCTCCTGCTTTTCTTCCAACTTCTACAGCAAATGAGGTAGTTTTTTTCAGGAGATAGCTGTTTTTATGACTTGGTTGATTGTCCTGATTCACTTTCAGCCTGTGAGGAGAGGTAAAACATGATGTTGTAATTTAAAGAGCCTATTCACTATTTTTTTTCTTTTAAAAAGCAATCTGTACAATCCATAAATTCTGTCCTAAGGAATCATTGTAAATCTTGAGTTGTTCATCAGTGCTTTTCAAATGTTTAGCTACAGAGCCTGACTGCTGGAGCTTCTGGAATGACTTAAGAAATGAACTTAGTGCTACTGTGTGGAGCAGCATTAGAGGTTTGATTTGCTTTGTCTGTTTCACTGGTATTTGCTCAGATTTTGTGAGATCCCAGTCTGGAGAACTTCAGCACATTATTTTATACAGGTGACATCAGAAGCAGCGTAATTTTATTATAGTCAGTTTGGGGCAGCCAGAATGGAGTTATGACACTCCTAGTCCCATAGGTAACATGAAAAATATGAAGTACTCTAACATATGGGTACAGGTGTTTAGTGCTGTTGTCTTATTCTATATAGTATTAAACTATTCAAAGTTAATATATGTTATCTGCAAATCTATAAAATACATTTTGAAGATGGCAATCACTCTTCTTTTGGAAGCATCTGAGACTGCTGTAGCTTTACTGATCTAGGCTTGAATAAGACTGCATCCACTGTGCTCAGGACCCCTTCTCTACTGCAGACAGGTGAGAGATGCTCTGGAGCAAGTGAGGTTCCTGGGAGGCTAGACAAGAGCCACCTGCAGTGGCATTTTATTTCTTTTTTAAACAGGTTTGAGAAAACATTTCAAGTAAAATTCTGCTGTCTTTCCTTGACATGTGGGTTAGTGTCACCAACTCAAGAACGCTATAAAAGTAGCCTAAGAAATCAGACAATGGAGCTTTACAATCGTCAGCAAGCATCAAAGTGACATTGATGATCAGTAATAACAAATGATGACAGAACTAAAAATTGGATAATATTGTCAGTTATGTTGCAATGCCATATGTTAACTCTGTAAATTTGAGGAGTATCAGTTTTCCCCTTCGTAATTACAATTTATTGTGCAACTGAAATAGGATGGGGAGGAGAAGGCAAGAGGTATACAAAGCAGGCATGTTGTCATGCTTGTTTTTAACTCTTTCAGTGAATTTGCATTAGCCAATAGTTCTGCATATAATTTGGTGGTGGTTTGTTTCTGCAGTTCAAAAGAGCTGGAAAAACCGCTGCCCTTGAAGGAACCCAGTGGACCCCTGTTACATGTTATTTGTAGCTCTTGGAAGCTCTTCACCTTGCTTTCTTAACTGTAAATTAGAATATTGATCAAATGTCTATATCTTAGTTTTGTAAGAAAGGATTTGAATTTTCTTCTCCGTCTGTGAAGTGGACATCTAGATCTTGAGCACGGATAGCAAAACTTCCTTCTTGTTCAGAGGAAAAGATTTATACTAATCTGATTTGATGAATGTTTAGAAAAAAAAAAGAGAAGCAAATGCTGGCGTTAAACCCCAGATGACATGACACAGAAGGGCTGCAAGGAATCTGTGGCTGACAGGAGCGTGTGGGGTTTGTAATCTCTGTGTAGCAACCACAGCCACTTCCTGCCTCATGTGCTGCACGCAGTTGATCAGAGGGTTATTTCACCGTGTGGTTGTGATAACTGTGGGAACTGTCATGAGGAGTAGGGAGTCAACAGCATGTTTCATGCTGATCTTGGGGTCTTGGCAGATTTCTTCTGTACACTACTACCGTATAATCTGTAATATTAACCTGATGTTTTGTGTGAAGTGGCTCTTGTTTTTACTGAGCTGGAGGTCACATTTTGTGTGAAACTGCATCAGAGATTTGAATGTTTCTAATTATGTATTTTTTACTATATATACATTTTGCATCTGTCCTTGTTGTTTATTTTTATATTGCTAGTGTCATGTGGCTTCTTTCATCTTCTGAGAACCCTCCAGTTCCTTTCATGTCAATTACTTGTTGCAAAAACCAGATGTATTTTAAAATTACTGGCTTTGGGCCACAGAATTATTTGATGTTGTTTAAAATGATCATTTCAGCTTGCATTTCTGAATAGGCTAGTTTTAAAAAGTGAGCATTAGTTTTGTTTTTTTTTTTTTTTTTAAGAGCTGTCAGAATGTTTTTAGGATTTGTATTTTATATTAAAAAAAAAAAAAAAAAAACCACGCAGGCAGATAATTCACTTACCAGAGTACTGCCAAATGCTTGTTAGAGTGAATAGGATAGCCTGAAGATGAAAAACTTCCCTGAGATCCTTCGGGTTTGAAGGTCACAGGAGAGTGAGCTGTGACTTTGTGAGCTGACCGCAGGCAGCCCTGCCTGATCCCTGCCCCTCCTGATCATCCTCCACACTGGCCTCTTAGTTGTCCCCTCAGGCAGCTTATTACCCTGGCCTTTGGCCTTTTCTTCACTTTTTCTTGGCTTTTCTGATTTCTTGACCCCTAGTGTGGCTTGGTGAGCTTAATATTTGACCTAGTTGTGTATCTGATCCATGTTCCCCTTCCTGATTGCAGCCTAGCTCTACAAATTGCAAGAGTGGCCACCAGCTCACTGGGATACTTGGGATACGCAAGTAAAATGTGAATCTTCAGATGGATACTGCATCATTTTTAATAAAAATGTTTTTGAGCCACTTTTCCAGTCAGTCAAGCTTGAAATAATTGTTTGTTTGTTTTTAAATTTCACATGCCTTTTTTTTTCCCCTTCAGTAGACTAAAAGAAGAATGCTCTTTATTTTTTAAGCTTAGTTGTCAAACGTATGTATACATTCATAGTGGAAAAACATTTATTCTTCATTGTTGTAAGGTATTTGGTGGGAAAACAAGGTTACAAAAATGGAATATAAGGCTGCTGTATAAGCACTTGGCTATTCCTTGCAGTTACGCATTACTGAGACTAATGAATATGTATATTTTACAATGTATATCATTAAATTACTGAGATTAATTCTTTTGTATTTGATGAATTGCTTTAGTAGTTACAATTATTACATCACTAAAAAGAAGGTGAAGAAGGAATAAAAATAAATCATATATCCATCTCTCTATAAAAATCCTTTAAAGAAAAAGCTTTTGGAGTTAGAGGATCATCCTTATGCTCTATTTTTATATGGCCTTGGTGTAATGGGTTTCTCACCTACTAATAGATGCTCTAGGTGTCACAGTAATATTATGGGAGGACTTAAGTCCTCTTGCATTGTGAGAGATTTCATTTAACATGTCTGCATTAGGTTTACCTCTAACCCATCAAAGGTGATCCTTTAGCACATAACTGTATCGTCTGAGAAATGTGGTGTCAGGAAGTCGGTCTTTTTTTCTCAAGTGAGCCATACCTTATTGACAAAGGAATCCTTTAAATAGCCTGAAGTGCTCACACTTAACTGCTAGATTTAGGGCCATTTGATTAATGCTTTGCCTTAGTGCATGTAGAAGTTTATTGGGTTGTGAATTTCTGTCTTCAGAAGCATAGGAGTTTGCTGTAATTGGAAAAAAAAAAAAAAGACTAAGTTCAAAGACTATACACAAGGCTGCACAGCAGCACGTGTGCAAGGCACACTTAATTCTGTTACTAAAAAAAGAAAAAACAGGTTGACTGTAGGTTTCATAGGGCTTCCATGCTAGGAAATTAAATATCAATGTCTTTCAGGTAGTAATGCCCACCTCTTGGAAGAAAATACCTATCTACTTGAAACGTCTTTTAATATGTGACAATATTTTATACAAAATATGGCCAATTTGAGAGCTGTCTGATACGCAACAATATAAAACTATATGCTTAGCTGACCCTTTAATTAGCTGTCGTTCTGTCTCACATGATGTATAGCTCCATGACTTTGATGTAAAAATGATATATGACTTAATGAAGTAGAAAGCTAGAATGGGTTCCCACCTCTACTTGTTTAATGGTTTCCCATATCTAGGTGACTGGTGTGTCAGAGGAGAAGGAAGCGGCCGTAAGCATCTTCTCATTTATTATGGAAAGGACTTAAAAGTCCGTGTTCCTGTGACTTATGGTTGTTTGCTTCCTTATCACATCCACAGTTCATTGGAGCGCGAAGGGAATGTGGCTCTTCCATAAAGAATACAAATAGCAGGTAAGAATAGAAATGCAGATACAATCTTTCTTGCTCAAACTTAGTTTAATGCAGCTTTTTCACAAATTCAGAATCTATCTCTAACTCTTCCTTGATACTGGAGAAATAGCATTCCAGCATGAATTCATTCCAGTAACAGGGTGGAAAGCCCTTAGCAGGCCTACTGTTTTTGTTAGCTAAGGGGACTTGGGGAGGTTTTTTCAAATGGCTACTTTGGCTGCTTAAGTAATGTTCTTGAAGAAGGAAGTAATAATTTGCTGTATTACTCGTAGACCTGAAACTTCTTTGTCTGTGTTTGTGAGTTTCAGAATATTTGTCTTTACAACATCTTTGATATGGTGGTTCTGATATTTTTAACTACAGTACTGTAAACTCAAATTTGTTAATTTTTGATTCTTAGGAGTTTAAGTGGTCTAAGTTTGTCTTCTGGAGTGGGGAAAAATAATCAGGGATATCACAGAAATGAACTGATTTCAGCCTTGTTTCAATGTCCAGAAATAATTCGGTTTCAATTTGGGTCAGCTGCTTTCAGTAATCGCTGGGGGGAGCAATCTGAAATACAGCAGTGGAATGAAAGGTTGTTTTATTTTGCTGCGCAACTGCAACCTTCTGCCAAGAGTGCAATAACTTTACAAGTATACTTGTTTCTGTCATCTGTGTGGATCACAAACACCTGTATATAACTCTGAATCTTTTGTGATCTATAGGCATTTCATACATATTCTTGTGAAGTTAGGACTTACTGCTATGAACCTTCAAAGAACTGTGTGGTACCTTTGCAGTTTATATGATACCGTGTACGTGAACTACTGAGTTTGCAAGTAAAGATTACTGCCTGCTCCCATGATGGGTGATATGGTTTCTGACATATATTTTGGGGTTCACAGAGAGTAATGTTTTGCTATTGCCAGGTGTTTATTCATTAAGTATTTGAGGATTTGTAAAATTTACAAGTTCTTCCTTCAAATTTCTGATCACTTTCTCATATCCATAAATATTTGTCAGTGTTTGTGGACTTTACAATCTGTTCTGGAACCAGCAGTCTTTGGGACAACTGGTTCAGGAATTTTTAGACATCTGGGGAAAAAAATAACAAGACCCCTCTCTTCCAGGTGTACTCCAAGCACTGGCTGTTGATCTGACAGCGGGCTGGGCAGGTCATTGTCACATTGGTATCTTTGGCTTCTGACTCCCATCATTCTTTTAAATGTCAGTAGAAGAGAAACTGACTTGTGATTTTACCACTGCAGTTTGTGCTTACTTCATTGTTGCAGTTACAGTAACAGAAATATGGTATTCAAGGAACTACGCAACTTCTGAGGCTTCTCAGAGCTTGAGAAATCAGTGAAAAGCAAAGGTTACTGCTCTTGGAAAGGTAGATCAGTCCTCCTAAACTCTGTATTTGGTGATGTGTTAGCTTGTAATTCCAGAAGGGATATAATTTAAGAAGCTTTCCCAGCACTTTGGAGATTGTTGCAGCTTCTGGGAAATCTCAAACAAGCTGTAATTTCTGGTAGACCTTTCAGGGAGTCTGTTCTGTAATATGTAATAGGGATCTTGCTCAAAGTACAAGGAGCATCCAAAGAGCCATTTCTAGAGTAGAGTAAAGAGTACATGTGCCACTCACTGAATAATCCTGGAAGTACTCGCTGCCAGAACAGCAAATTTCATAATGTGATCTCCCTCGTGCCCTGTGTGCTGCTATGTAAGATGGTCTGCCTCACTCCTCTCAAATCTGGATGAGGGCTTTTTAAAGGTTTGTGCATCATGCTTGTGTCTCAGTTGTAAATTGAATTTTATGGTGGTAGTTCCTGATTCTCCATGTCTTAGCTCCCTTGTCCCTACAAGGTAGACTGAGGTCACCTACTGAGAGTGGCTTTGCATGTGAATTGGGATACCATAAGAAAATAATGCTAGTTTAGGACATGAACTAAGAAAGAGTTTTAGTTAATATGAAATATAAGGACCTGTGTTGAGGCACTGTAAGTAAACATGTTTAGATTTGTGTAAAGTTATAGCTACAGGTGCCATTAAGTTCATCCAGCATCTTATTTTTTCTTTGGGAAAGGCAGGCAGGCAAATCCTGGCTTAATCTGGGACACGATCAGTTATATTTTACAAGGTGATATGTTTTGTAGGGAGTTGGAATTTTAATTACACATTTCTCTAGGTAAGAAATACGTATGTGAATTTAACAGGGTAACACCGATAACATCTTTATGTATGAGGGTGTTTGCTCACTCATCTCACTCATCCTCCTGTGCAGAAGCATTTATGAGATCAGAGCCTAAGCGTATTACTGTTAAATGTAATTAGATGTTAGACTTGTGCTGTAGTGCAATTTCTTCCAGGTGTCACCCAAGATTAACTGAACAGGAATGATTGAGGACACCTAACTGCTGGATCCTTAGAAAACCATTCTGAAGAGGCGGGCTTTTTAAATTGAGAACTGGTGACTGTGGGCCACCACCAAAATGTTCCTCCTTGCTTAGTCTGCTTTTCAAAAATAAGTGTTTTTTCCTGTGAAATAATTTGATCAAAAAGTTGTATGTATGTATTAGTAGATTGACTGTTTGCTGCCGATTTTGTGTATCAGAGTGGTGGTGTTTGCTGACCATCTTTCTTCTTCGTATATATAAGAAATTTGGAATAAGTATCTAAAAGGCAGGGTCAGTATGACCAAATAAAACATTTCCCAAGATGAACGAAATATTCCATTAAAGTGGTGAATAGTGGATGCTGTACTGGCACTGGTTAGGCTTGCTGTGTTTTAGGAACCTTGGGATTAGTGTTCATCTGTCCCATAAAGGACACAAATCATTTAGATTAGAAGTAATCTGATTGTATTGAAGTACAAATTAGAGCACAAAGGCCATTCAAGTGGGTTAAGTGACCAGGGTTGGTAAACACCATATGACTGCTGATTGGTCGATGAAAGAGTATTAACTGAAAGATAATGATAGATTTTAATCCAAATCTCTAAAGCGCAACAGCTGTAGTTCCCAAATGAGTTCACTCTCTGACAGAGTTTTAGGACACTGATTTATTTGTTCCCACCTATTTACCTTGCAGAAGAATTAATTTGAAATATAATTCATGAATCTGTATATGTATCTATTATGAATCTAGCTTTCTTTGGTTAGATTTCTATTCCAGTTTCAGCAAATTAGTTCACTATGATTTTTGTGCACATCGGGGAAATTGCAGTGTTTTTATTTCAGTGTTCTGCAGTGTGCTAGGTTGAACTGTTAGTGTGATTTAGTTTAGGAAAATCAGCTACTGCTCTTCGTTGTTCCTGTCTTTTCTCAACAGAGTATGAAGCCTAGTTAAGTATTAAAAACAAAAACAAACAAAAAAACCCCACCAAAAACCTAACAAACCAGTCAAAGGCAAACTGAGTAAGTGGTATTCTATATGAACTTGTTTCCAGAATGCTTACTGATGCTAATGCCTAAGAATGGCAAGTACAGGCTTATCGCTGATAATAAATGACACAAATTTGTGTAGTGTGCTTTGTTTCAGAGAGTATTCTAACAGTGAATTTATGATACTCTCAGAGTGAGAAGTGGCAGCTGTTTAGGGATACAATGTGAAGTGAAAAATTTAGACAGGCTGAATTTATTAATGACTAAAGTGTTGGGGCTATACTACTTTTTTTGTGGTTGTTGGTGCAATAAGAACTTTGCAAAGTTTCAGGTTCTCTTATAATTTTCCCCCCAAAATTTGCGCTTACCCTGTTCATTAAAGGAATTTGATGAATTACTGCAAAAGGAAAATAATTTGACTTTGTGGTTCCTTGGTCCATGGTCTGTTTGGTTTGGGAAGGTCAATGGGAACAGATGAAGTGGTCCTAAATTGTTTACAGTCCAAGCAGTCAGAAACAAGAAAGAGTTAAGGTCCTTTAAAATGATACTGTTTTATCTTACCTGTCTTTGTATCTCGAAAATATGCATGATTAAATCATTCCTCTGTTGTTATTCAGGATTTATTCAGATGATCTAGATAAGATATGCCCTCATGGCAGGAGGTATCGAAGTTATTGGTGAACACCTTTGCAGAACTGGGAGGACATTGTTCAGTGCATTTTGAAAGGAAACCTTGACTGCAGTTGTATTAGAGCAGTTGGAAATACCTTTAGAAAAGCAGGACAAAAGACTTTTGGCTTACCTCTACTTGGTTCTGGAGCCTGCAAAGTCTCTTATTTTAATTTGTTTTATTATAATTATAATAGATACTGCTTAGTTATGGAAATGCATACATTACACACACACACGTATAAAACATATGTGGGCACTGTGTCAGTTTCTCTTGCTTTACCCTCTCCACAAAGTAGTAGTAAAATAGACTTCCTGTTACCCAAATGCACAAGCCAATTCTCAAATAGTTTTAACTCTCGAGATAGCATCTGCAGTATAGTTACCAGGTATTGGAAATTTGATTTATCCAGCTTCTCTGTGAGAAAATTCATGGGGAGACTTCTTTAGTCTTGGAAAACAAAGGGTAAGGGAAGAGGGAGGTTGTGGGAACATGGGGGAAGAGGAAACACCTTCCTTCTGATGCATTTATGGACTGCACTCACCAGGGAGAGAGAAACTTTAAACCAACAGCCAGCATTGCAGCATTGGCCCTGAACAAATGCCTGAAAAACCTTGTGTGGCCAAATACAGGTCTGATTGTTGGTGCTTTGTCCTGGCTGAGGTACACAAGGACTTGAAGGTGGTTTTTTGTGGTTTTTTTTTTTTTCCCCCCTCTTTGGGTCTCGTGTTTCTTACAATGATAAGGAATAGCAGCAGTACAGGACTTGATCAAATGCACAGCTGAGAGAACATCAACAGTCCTGCATAGCTGCCAGAAATATTGTCAGCTCTGAACATTCAAAAATCATGTCAGGTCCTAGAAGAAAATTGAAAATGGTTTCTCTTTAATTCCCTTCTAGTTTTTGAGCCTTTAGGGTTCATATTTTCAGTCATCTCTGAAAGGATTAGAGAGATATTTAAAAGCTAAGAGTTGCTAGGGATTTTTTGTGACTGCATGAGCCAGGCTTAAGAAAAATGCCTAATACCGCAAGATCTAATTCTGAGAGGTAGCAGCCCTGAACTGACGAGTGGAGTGTCATAAGCAAAAGAGACATCACACTGATAAATTAGTTTTTAAGTGCATCTTTCCACATGTTTGTGATGTCAGCACAGGAGGCATACTGTCTTTTAAGGCAATAAATGTCTTTAAAATAAAAGCAGAAACTGTGTTCAGTTATCAACTGTTCAGCAACGTCTAATTTGAGCACAGGTCAGCTAGGTAAGCTAGGGTGAGAGAGCAAGGTCTCCATTAATCAGGGGATCCATTGGAGGAATTGTTCATTACAAGGATATTTTGCATTATAAGTCAACTGTCTACATGCTGCAAGAAGTGTTGTGTTTTTAAAAATTAATTCATTAATAAAATGTTTAGGAAGTTAAAAGGGCACCAAATGTCTCCAAGGAATGTGACAGCTCAGACGGGGGAGAGACATCTAGTGAAATAAGTAGAAAAGTCAGCTTTGGTTCAGTCTTAGTTTCCAAGGGCTTTTAGAAGTGGAATGACTGGAGAGAAATACCTTATGAGAGTAAAATGGGCACCTGAAGGATAATTTGAGCTGTAAATGCTAAAGTAAAAGCTTCGTGTTGTTCACCTCAGCATTTTCAACTGCAAAAAATACATATTCTGCTCACACTTCCATGTTTCTTGGGGTTATATTTATTCAGAGGAGATTAACAGCCAATTTTCAGTGTGACTGCCTTCATCAGAAGTTTATCACTTCACAAAATGATGTTTTTACTTTTTATGGGAGCGGTATGCATGAATTTCTGTGAGGACCTCAGATTCATAGTTGTAAAATGAGATGTGGAAAAATGTTTATATTCCTATGGAGATGCCAAAATTGTATTCTGTGCAGGATGGCAGTATAAGGCTAACTGTGACTTGTACCATTTTGTTTGTCAGATCTTTTTGTGGTAAATACTTTGTTGTAGTATTGAGTTTTAATTACTTTTATGTGTATATGGACATTTAATAAAGCCGTGTGTTCTGCAGATAGCTGCAGTAGGATGCATAGATTGATGTGTGTGGTCTCTGCAGTAGAGGAAGCAGCCTGGCATAATTTAAAGCATCTGACAGTTGCACTAACAGTCATTTAAAGAAGAGTAAGGAAACATGGAGAGACTCTACCTTGTGCCTCTCATTGCCTATGGCTGCTTGTATGGAGGGAGAGGAATAACAAACCCCTCTCTTGCAGGTACTTTTCAAGATTTTCTTTCTTTAGATGGCCCCTTCCTTTTCTTAAGAGCTAAGCTGTCACTTGGAGGTCGACAGGTGTATTCTGTTCTTCTACTCTGCCTCTGCCCCACATGGTATGAATGTTGGAGGAGGTGATGCCGTGGTGCTGGCTGGAGGTGTCTTTCCTTCAGCATCTGCTACCAGGCTTCCAGCAGGATCTCTGCTGATGCAGTCGTGTTGATGTGAGCTCCAGGGACTCTCACACTGTTGGGCTCCTGCAGAGACCTTTGCAACGCCTATCTCTCATTACTGTGCAGTGCACACCTTCATGATCTCTCTCTTTTGTGTCCTGTTTTTCTGGTGTTAATGATTTAAAGGCAATTTAGATGTGTTTTGAAATATCACTTCTTAAGGGGTGAGCTTAAGCAAGACTTTTTTTTCATCTGTGCGGACAGTGATGTAACCGTTACATTCATCCAAGGTTAATTCCCTGCCTCAGTAAAAGGTTTTCATGTACCTGGTGATTTAGAAATGTTTGGAAAAATGCACCAGTGGATGTGTTTTTCTGTTTTCTCTGCTTGCTTTAGATTTTCATTGATGTACAAAAAGAGATTTAATTGGATGATTTAAGAAGAATGCTTAGAATTATTTTATGTAGTTTGAGTGCTTAATGGCCCCAGATTGGGGAAATTGCTGTATTCTCTGTTAACCATCTATAAATGGATATAACAGATGAAGAGAGTAAGAGGAAGTTTATGCTGTTTGTGAGGCAGGCAGAAGATGTCACACTAGTTCTGCTTTTAATTGACTTTTCTTTCCTCTGTGTGTATATAGTATGACAGCACATGAGCAGGAGGATAAGAAGAATCTACAGCAATATGGGGGTTGGAAAAGAGGGAGGCTGGGCAAGAAATCATAAGATGGAGAACAACTGTCAAAATTACAGCAGTGAAGAGATGCAAGGAAAGGAGGGAGAAAAAACATCTGTCAGGAAGAAGAAAATTTTCTGGAATTTCTTCAAGCCAAAGAAATTGCAAAGTTCTGCAGAATTTCATCTTGTTTCTTGGACTCGGGTTCCCTCGGAGCTTGTGGGCTGTATGTGCCTTTTGCCACTGATCATAGTGAGAATCCTTTGCTGCTCTCATAGTGTTATAGGTGGGCTCAGAAGCACGCTGTAACTTGTTCTTGATTGACTGCATGTCTGTTACAGTGAAACTTTCCCTTCTTTTATTGGGCATTTAGAGAGCTACAGCCTCCTGATTTGTCTGATCTAAAATAAGCTAACCTAGTAGGTCTCAAAAAGTCTTATAAACTTGACAGCAGATGGCACATGCTTTTTGTTTAGCCCTGCATATACTATCTTGGTGGGTGGTAACTGCCTTAGGACAAAATCAGCATCCCACCAGTCGCCATCTGGGATGGCAGATGATATGTGGGACTGTCATGAATAAGCATTCTGATGTTTGTAAATGTCCGAAGGAAGACACTGCTTGTTAGCACGGCAGTTGGTATGCAGTCAACCCTGCGAGAAGCTCACTTTATGCAGTAATCAGCAGAAGCTGAATTGTGTGCCTCAGGTCCATCTCTGTAATATGGGTGGGTATAAGGCGATTCTTCCATAGTTTGTTCATTTTGACGGTGAACTTGAATGGCCCTTTAATCTTTGTTGGTGCTTTTGTGCTAAAAAAAAAATATTGTTTCACAAGTACTGTGTCAGAGGTGATTTCTAGATGCCTTAGATTGTACCCGATGCTGGTAATGAGCATAAATGCATGCTATAAAATGTGCCCTCGCTTTGGCAGTGTAGTCTGAGTTGATGGGTGAAGGGAGGGGACTGTTTGGACACAAGTGTAAAATTACTTGCAAAAGAACACCCCATAGTTTTGTTCGAGATGCAGGAGTAGAAATGGCCATCTTCTGGCCGCCCTCTACTCCCCTCATCCCTTCCCCCAGATGAGGGATGCACAGACAGAAGTGTGAACCATGCGGATACCCACAGGCCACTTCCCTCATCTTCTCTGTCCGTGGCTCTATGCACCAAGCCTCTCCTCCAGACAAAAGTGCTTTGAGAAATACTATTTAGAATAGTTCTGGTTGAAAGGCTTGCTTGTCATTCACGTGATGCATTTTTTTATGTACAGAATTTTAGCTAGTAAAGCTGGTCTTATAGGAAGCTTCGAGTTTTATCAAGTACAGAGGTCTTTGAAAGGAAGGAATCTGCATCCATCGTGCAATTTGCTTTATTCTGCAGTTAAAATATCTGTTTTGGTTTGTGTTAAAGTGTGTTTTATTCACACTTAACTGGTCCATGTAGCTGCTGAAATGGCTATGAAGCAACAGTTTAATGAAATGGCATCTACTTTAGTGATTCAAATAGCTGACTTGACTATTCTGTTTCTCAGTACCTTCAGGATACCTGGTGCAGAATATCTACAAGACTGCAGGGCCTAAAATATTTATGCAGTTTAGTGCTGTTGGAATTGCCAGTGGTTCTCTGGTATGGAGGTTTGGGGGTAGGGGGACTACACTATCTCAGTCTCTTCAAGTGTTTTTGCTTCCCAAGTATGATATGCAAGTATTATACGAATTTTATACAAATCAATAAATAAAAGGGAAGAAAACCCAAATAACCCCACACAAATTCTTAATTCAAGTACTACCTTTCACCTTAAAATGTAAAAGTTTATCAAACCCAAATTAGATTAATGCTATCATATGGCAAATAAATGAGGAGCATTTGTCTGTCAAATTCATGTGAGAAAATGCACTCTAACAGGCTTTTAATTGAGGGGAGAGCAGTGTGGATTATCTGCATCATGGAAGCCCATGCGTGTGTTATTTCTGGATCAGGGTGTGAAATGTCAGCAAAACCTGCAAAAGGCTGCCTCAGTTTTTATGAATGGAAGTGTGTATTTTAGTGTGGAATAAGATAGGTATTTGGAATGGATTTTGCAGGCAGCAGTTGCTTAAAGCCTGATGTGACTGACTGGCAGTTCAGGTTTAGGAGAGGTCTGTGCAAGTCTGTGGATGGGCAGGAGGAAGTAGGGAGTGGCTGTATCTTTGACTCTGCCAGAGGCCTCTCTGAGTTCAGTCTCAGCACAAATTATGCTCAGCTCTGGTTTCCTTTAGAAAAGTAAAGTGGGAAGTTAAGGGTTACATTCAAGGCAATGCTAACTTTAACCTGGTCTGTTCCTACGTGTGACTTCAAACTAGGTGACCCACTTGCCTGTCCTTATGGTCTGTCACTACCAATTGGGTAGTTGATCATAAATACTACGTAGTTATAAAGTTTTGTCTTCAAAGGTTTATGTCCCTTTACCTTTGTACTATAAGGGAACATTGCCTTCAATATTTTTTCAGTTCCAAAAGAGAATAAGTAGTTTACATAGACATTAACTGTCCTTATGGATGACTAATCTGGGACCATCTTTTTAGGAGCACTTCAGGATTGATGCTCGCTGCCACTGATCATGCTTGCAGTTTTGAGCAGGGTTTTCTTTTCTTCATATTCTTAGTGCTGGCAAGCAAGTTGATGTGTCTCAATTTCACACTATTTCTGAATGTAGCTTGATCTTTGTTCATGCCCAGCTATTATTATTTTCTCACAGTCTTCAAAGTTCATGCTCCTGTGTCCAAGAGCTCTTTTGCAGCATTATGAAGCTTTATCCTGAGTGAATCGTTTCTGGTACAACTTATATTCAGCTCCTAACATTGCCAAACTTAGGCTATGTGGACAAGACGGCTGTCTACTATGCCTAGTTTTCTTTTGTGGCTTCCTTTTATGCCCTGGTGAATTATTGAAATTTTTAAGAAAGGTAGGAAATGATTTTTACTTCCTATGGCTAAAGGTTTATTTAGTCCTCAAATGTGATTATGCTCAAGCAAGATAAAGCAGCAGCCAGATACAAACACCCTGTGGGAATCTCCCATTATGTCAGTGGGTTTTGATCTTTATTCAGGCAAGTTCATGCCTAAACTTTTTTTTTAATAATAAAAATAGATGCTTTTTTAGAAGTACCTTACATCTTGTACCAGCTGTCCAATGAGTTAAAAGCCATTTGCTGTATAGTTGGTATTAAGTTATCTTTAGAATAATTTCTTAAAACATAAGAATATAGAAATAATTTGTTCTTTAAAAAAAAATTAATCTGGGAGTGGGCAGTCCTTTTTTTGTTGAATGCAGGTTAAAACTACATCCTCTACATCAGTAGCAAAAGGAAGAACAGGGAAAGTGTGGGCCCTCTGCTGAATGAGGTGACAGCCCTGATAACCGAGGATGCAGAGAAGGCAGAGTTGCTGAATACCTTCTTTGCTTTGGTCTTTAATCTGAAGACCAGCCCTTGTGAATTCCAGACCCTGGATGTAAGAGAG
>JAVSBS010023282.1:19581-31255 GCA_033124195.1 Coracias cyanogaster
TGGTCCTGCTTGGCAGGGGGGTTGGACTCTATGATCTCCAGAGGTCCCTTCCAACCCCTAACATTCTATGATTCTATGCTTTTCCTTTTATAAGTTTGTTTTCAGCTCTTTTGTGTTGTAAAATCTGGTGCAGATGCATCTTATTAATGTTTATGTAGATGTTTTTCCTGTAGAAGAATACAAGAGGATTCCTTTGATTTAAAAGAATACTTTACAGTACTTTGAAAGATGCAAGTAAAAAACCCAATTTAGCAACTTTGTAGAAGTCTAGCTATTTAGGAAATAATCTAAGAAAAGTATCTTAGAGACAGTATAATTCAATTTATTTTATTAAATTAGTAATTGATAATAGCATTCCCTAGTCTCAAGGAAGCAGGTTGTGAAAATGGGCACAATTGGGAAAATACTTAAGAAAACTCACTTCGTTCATTTCTACCTGGAAAAATTAAGTTTTTAAATTTTTTTATCTTTTTCAGGAGCTGCTATTAAAATAACTTGTCCTATTCACATATTTAACCTTTTAAAAGCATACCACCTATTTTTAGAATTACTAATTTTTACTGGCTGCTTGGCATTTTGGCATTTGGTGAGATGTTTTAATCCTGGCTTTGTCCAACAAAACTCATTTAAGTCTGTCTATATTTTTGTGGGTTTTTTCCTCCTTCCTGAGTATTGCTTTGGAAACACAGCATATTTGGGGTTTTAATTAAATATTTTTATTTCTTTGATAGAAAACTAGTGTTGATAGATGAAATAAGATGTAAATATTATCCAGTACTGACAATGGGTGATGTTTGGTATGTCATGGACTTCTTTTGTTGAGGACAGTAAAACACAAAGATTAGACTGTGGTACCTGATTGAATGTGGTGCAGACAACACACTAGGGGTTACAGTGTGGTTATCGGGAAATGTTGTATGGGTTTATTCAGCAGATTCAGCAGAAAGTTAAGGGAGCTGAGTAGCATTTTACCAGCAAGTCTGTTCTCTGATAGACTTATGCACATGGCAGGGGAGGACAAAAGTCTAAGATGACATATACATCCATGTGTTAGACACTTTGGTCATTTAGATGTTCTACAGTTAGCTAAGAGTACTTAGAGTGCAAGGTAAGTGAAGGCTGGTAAACTGAAGGTAAGGCTTAATGGCACATTCCCCAGTAGAAGGCACCAATTTATCAAACGGTTCATAAAGCAAAATCTTGTTACAATAATGCTGGAAAACTGTCTGTTCCTCTTGAAGCATAATCCAAGATAGCTGTCTCTTCTCCAGACTTGATTAACATTTTTGACAGCAGTCAAATGTGTTACGCCAGGTCAGGATATAGCTCTTCAGCAAGTAAGTCGAATTGTAAATCTATTCTTGTTAAATAATGCCAGGCATCTCTGGGGGCTAAAGAGTAAAGAATCAACCTTATAGTTAGAGCTAGCTACAGACATGGGCACATGCAACTGCAGTCTATGATAGCCTAAGTTGAGTGTGATTCAGTTTACTCCAGTTTAGCTGAGCTCACAGTCCAGTACAGTAGGTCTAACTTAAGTTTTCCTTAACATGGACAATTTCAAGGCTGGTGGAACAAAGGAAAATACTAACTACTTGAGTGTTTTCAGTTCTCTGGATTACCTTGTACCAAACAGCTAATGTTTGTATTGCGAAACAACCATCTGGTTTTGTACTTTAAAGAGAATCTTGTTCAAATGTTAAACACTCTAAAATGTACTAGTGAAGAGACTGTCAGCCATTTGTCATACTACACCATTCAAAACTTTTCATGCACAGGAATATTAAGCTGACTTCCTATTCCTCTTCACTTTAATAAACAAGCATCAAAATAAAGGCTAAAAAGTTACTTGACCTGGTTTGGTCAGTGTGCCACGATTAACTGATTATTCCTTATCTGTCACAAGGCGTATATTATTATATTTCGGAACAATCCAGTTTACTGTAACTTTGAATTAAAACATTCTATTTGCTCTGTGAGCAGTGATGAAAGAAATAAGTAATAGTTGATCAGATGTGTATGGATAGTTAATAAATAGTTTGACAGGTGGAAACATTGCAGGATATGACGCCTCTTGAGGAATTTCAGAACAAGATGAAGATTAAACATGGCAGTTCTCTGTTTTGATTTGTACTGAAAGAAAGAACACATCCTCTGAAAGAAAACCGGTCCCTTAAACATATGGGAGATTTTTCAAGGTTGGCTTCAAAATACTCTCTAGTGCTTTTTTAACACTGTAGGATGCTGCACACAAGGCACTACGCATATGCTGTTCACCACAGTATCCCAATAGAACTTGTTGCCCAGATGGTGCAAACCATATGCCTCTTGATAGTTTATCTATGTTTGGGAAATACTATCTAAATATATAAGAAAGGTTATAGGACGTCTCAAAAGCAGCTTGGGTGAGTTTCTTTTAAATAATGCTCTGGAGGTAATCAAGCTGGTTCTTCTATCTTTTTTTTTTTTTTTTTTTTTTGGTGTGTTTGAGTGTTTTGTTGCATAGATGAGGAACTATGGAATCATACTTGTTCAGAGTTCAAGACGACAGCTCTTGAGGCATCCATGCAGACTTTACTGGTCCATCTGCATAGTTTTCCCGTGGGAGGTGCTTAAGAGGTGTACAGCACAAGGCTCAGTCTTGGGTCTCTCTTTTTTTCCCTTTTATTTTTTTTTCTCTCACAGCTGTCTGAACAAACCTTTTTGCAAATGTAAAAATGTAGAAAGCTAGTTAATTTTTATATTTGTTCCTGTCTTCCATAACTCATTTAACTATTTCCAAAGGCTAAAGGAGAAAATTCTCTTTGCCCGTATGTAAGTTATTAAAATACCTTTTCTGTTTTGCTTACCTGGCACAGATCCACAAAAGGATGGCAGTCTAATTACATTTCCAGCATAGTGGTTCTTTGAAGTATCAACTAATTAGGAATGGGCATTGCAAAAGTTTAGACCAGCACTCAGGAAAAGAATGCTTCATGTAACCATCACTAATTCATAGGATAACCAAAGCTTATTTCCTTTGAGTAAAGATTTGCACATTCTCACCCACAGCAGTGCACTATATATAATACTGCTTTGTAGCTCCTCTGAAAGCACAACTCTGTTTAAAAGTAAATTAGCTAAATTGAAAGGCTGATTGCCTTAAGCCTCAAGTACAAAGGATGTCCACACTTAGATTTCTTTGCCAGCTGCAGGAGGCTGAGAAGATATGGTTTCAGAAATCCTAACAGGGTATCTCATGGCGCCTAAGAATTTTAATGTGGTGTCATAAATCACTAATTTATTCTTGCTCCAGTATTGCTTGCAGAATCTATTTGGATAGATCAGTTCTGTGTACTGGGGAGGAAACATGATGGGGGACAACTTGCTTAGTCTGGCAGCAACCCATGTGAGATACCTGAAAAGCTCTTACACTTGCATTGTTTCCTCTTACGGTTTTGATCAGAGCAAAAATGAGTGTATCTGGTTTGAATCAGAACTTACTTTTACAAGAGAAAGTAGCAGACTTTCAAGTACCTAGGAGAGATTAATATGGCATACAATCCCTTTACAGATTTATATTTTTCTGGATTATTTCAGCTGGATGTTTTCTAACATACTAGGATGTTCTTTGTTTCCTGCTGCTTTTTTTTCTTGTTTACACATTTTCACCTTTCAGTTTTTAATTGAGTCTAGTCCTTTTAAGTCCTTGAGTAAATACAGCTACTGTGATATAGCACTACCTCTGTAATGTGTGTGTCACTTGCAGTGTGATTCACAGAATCATGTCCTTTTCATATGGGACGTTTTAATTTGAGGATATTGTTATGTATCAGCTGCTGCTGAGACTTGGCTCATACTGTGCTGCATCCAGGTTGTACAAAAGTGGGAGCTCACAGGACTGATGTATTGTATTTTCCCAATATGATAATTTCCATCCTGTCTCCCTTTTAATGAACTCATATTCTTGTTTTTAGGCTTAAATCTACTTCTAAATACTTCACAATCCTATCTACACCTATTACTCTAAATGATTTTTTTGATTCCACAGAATATAACGATCATATAACTTAGCTTTATTCTCAATTCACTGACTGTAGTCTTAAGTAGCTGCTTCTGTTACATGATAATGTTATTGAGCTATGAGTAAGCCTGAGGAGTGAAATGGCCCCATTTCATATCTGACTCAGGGTGACTATGAATAAGTACCATCCAGAACTCTTCAAAATCTGTTGGCAGTGAAAAGCTCTTTTTGAAGGAAAAAGACACTTGCCAGATGCTTGCTTGCATAAATTTGAATGACTAGGAAATGTGGAGAACAGGAAGAATGCTTAAGTTTGGGTTTTTTGGGTTTTTTTTTTTAAATTACAATTTAACATGCGTGTGCAAGTTGCTCTCATAAAAGTGTAAAGCATTCAGATAGCCTTCTAAAGAAAGGTTACCTCTTATAAAATAAATCACATTCATGATGAGATTTTTGACACTGACTCAATGCAGAATTGTACTTGCTTTATATATTCTAGAGCCAGGACATATCAGCATATATTTTTCAAGGTGTGTTATTCCAACCCAAGCTTTAAGGAGGAAAGGAAGGAGACAATTTTAAAGACAACCAAGACCTTTCATGTAGTAACCTTTTTATTTTTCTGAACAAATACATACACCACAAGAAGTGATCAGTTATGGTAAAAGCTGTATTACTGTGTGAAAGATCTGCATATTGTAAAATCTTGGTGGATGTTTGGCACCAACATTTCCTCCTTACCTCTTTAGATAAAAAGACAAGGCTTTTCAAACAGATGTTTTGCCGTACCAAATGTTCAGGTCTCTCAAATCCTGGGAAGATGAGGGCTGGGATTTCCATATAGGAACAGACAGACTTCTGAGGGCAAGCATGGTTTTGTCTCTGGCTGCATGTACAGGTCCTCTTCAGGGTTGGACTGGTCAGAGGATGCTGCTGCAAGGCCTCCTAAAGCCAAGGTTTAAGATTCTCAGTGTAGGGTTTTTTTTTTTCAGAAATCTTTTGCATCTGCTACTCCCAGCAGCTTTTGGGAGGTCACTGCTACTTATAATCAGGTCACCTTTTAATTTGGATGCATGGCTTGAGGCAATCAGGGTTATTTTAAAAATTTAGCTTGTGTTTTTTAATTCTTAAATTAATAGCGAGAGGTTGATTAAGGACTCATTTGTCCTGTGTTAATTCAACTAAGACAGTACTTTGTAGTAAAAGTGCATTTAAAACTATTCTGTTTGTAAAAAGAAAAGTGAAATTTGAGCAGTGGTTTCCTTTTGTTTGAAGGTTAATTTTCTTTCTAGGCTGGCAGCTGGGGTGTTGCCTTAGGGTGTAGGTGCAGTGTTGGAGTCCTTGCTACGCTTGGTTGTTCTTGATGGGTGTGTCTATATTAAAAGCATTTTTGGTCATGTTAGGAATGCACTTTTGAGGCAAATATTCTGATTTACCCCATTAACCCTGCTTTGGTTCGTATTTCACCAATCTCAGACTTCACCAACTGAAAGGTTTCATTCCTTTGGATTAAAGTAAACCAAAACATGCGGTCTGAGATTGTCTGTATGTTGTGCTACTGTGATAATGGGCTAATGCAGTACCAGGCTGGTGCTTTCCAAAATAAACCCCCTTTGAAAGGTTCTGGTGCTGTTACAGCAGACAGCAGCAGCTGTCTGCTCCATCAGTCTGCCTTCTGGTCCATACAGCTTCCTAACGCAGATCTTTGCCTCTGCCACTTTTAAATGTATCCAAACCAACTGAGTTTCATTAAGTTCTTAGAGACTTAGAGACTGTTGAAAGAACTATTGAATTACATTTTGAATTATTATTTATTTTCTGCAAACTTAATGACATTTTCTGACAAACCAGGATTTTTAAACTGTTACTCATTTTATTGTTAAATATAATTATGTTTGTGAGTTTACAGCATCTAAAACAAGGTAATATAAAAACAGGTTTGTTTCAAAACTGTTTACTTCAGGGAACAAAATCTACAACCACACTGCTGAAATAAAAATACACAGAAACCAAAGGGAGTAGGGGCAGTTATTTATGGCTTAAAAAAAATACATTGAAAAGTAACAAATACCAAAGCTCTAAGCAGATTAAATTTTCAGATGAAAATGTTATCTAAGCTCAGCTGAGTCGAGGATCTTGGTTGCTTGCCTTGAAATATGATACTTATGCTTAAATGATTTAGTGTGACACTGTCTAGCCTAGGTTTTCAGGATCACTAGTATTTTTTTAAAAAAACCAATTAGGTACCTGGACCCTACAATTATTTTTTTTAAGATATTTTTTGTTTTAATATTTGTGATGTATATCTTAATGAATGTATTGTTTATATTTTTGGTGTATTTGGTGACAGAAATGTGGGTTATATGAAACAAATGTATGACTACAACTGTGAACTCTGTTTATTTAGAGTACTTGATCAGTGAATCATGTTTGAGAAGGAAATCGTACAAATACTAAAATTTTAAGCATGGGCTAGAGTTAGAAATGTGAGGAACTACTCCATTCCACCATATAAATGACTCTTTAAATAACGTATTTCTAAAGTTATTTCCATTTACATACCTGTGCCAAAGAACCAAATGGATTTTCTCCTGGCAATGTTCCTGTCTTGATAACAAGAGGAGTATTCCAGTATTGCTTGTGAATACTACACTGTTTTGGAGCGGATTGCTGCAGCTGCTGCTGTGTTGTGTTTTGTTTTGTGTGCATGGAGGTATGGTCTCTCATTCCTCCTGCGCAGCAGAGTGGTAGGTATGCACAAAGGTCTGCGCTGCTCTGGTTCCTGGGCTCAAAATGGGACCTGGCATTTGAAGCCCCTTTGCTTTTGGAACGTCAGTGTAGGTGCACCCTTGCCTGCAAAGAGCTCTTCTGCACAGCTCCTTGAGCCAGCCTTCAGCTGATCCAAAATACTTGGGTCATAGTGGGAAGGAGTAAAGTGTAACTAGCAAGTTGTTTAGCCAAGAAAACAGAAATATTTTCTATTGGAGTTACCCTAGAACCTTCTCCCCCTTACAAAGAGCCCTCCCTCCTCCTTCTCTACTGGTTTAGAAGCATACCTTAAATAAAATACACACCTACACATCTTCCCCCAGATACATAAAACTCTACTTTGTGCAGCTTGGTTCATTTATCATGATGAGGTTTCTGTTCTCTAGGGATAAGTGCCTACTTCAAGCTCTTGGATTGTTGTCCAGGGACTGTCATTTACTGTGTATTTGTGTAGCTCCCACAAGACTAACTTCTAGATGACATTTCTCTGTATAATCATTTTAATTGTGAAGGTATTGACAGAATACTAGAGACAACATCTTAATGCTTGTATGAAGGCTGAAGATTTAGATGTATGTAAAAGTGGAAAGTATTAA
Source organism: Coracias cyanogaster (assembly GCA_033124195.1). Classification (NCBI taxonomy): domain Eukaryota; kingdom Metazoa; phylum Chordata; class Aves; order Coraciiformes; family Coraciidae; genus Coracias; species Coracias cyanogaster. The sequence goes on from JAVSBS010023282.1 coordinate 26,950, forward strand.
TTAGTCTCACTTGAACAGTTTACTATCTTACAGTGTTTCAGTAACATCTCTTGTCAGCGTACTTTTTGTTGAATAATTGTACTTGGGGCAGTGGGTACTGCTATCGGCATTGGGAAGGGAAAAGCTCTGGAACCAGTGTTTAGCGTGTGGAGGAAATGTATTTGAAAATAATCTTAACCTCTGCTAGAGATGCAATAATAAACCTACTTTAAAATAGAGAGCTTGCAGAACAAAATAATGAGTTGTTGTAAGCTGTCGCTGTGCGCAGACCATGATATATTATTGCCAACTTATTTCTGAGCTCTGTGGTGTGTCACAAATGCATGTAGTTTTCTATTAAGCAACGCCTTTGCAATACGGAACCTTATTTGTTGGAACTGGTCTTTAGTTCACGTTGTATAGCATTCTAAAAAAGAAAATGCTGATTTAGTAGTAAGCATTATTAGTTGGCTTCTAGTAACAATTTTGTCTGTATGTTTTATAGGTATGAAGCGTCCATTAAGTCCAGACCACGTCTTTGAAGATGGGATTATGAATCAACCAGCTGTTCTACAGGGCTTTGAAGAAAAAGGACTGAGGAGTGACAGACAGGACCATCAATTAAGCAAAGAGAAAAAGAAGATCCTGTTTTCCTTCTGTGAGGTGTGCAATATACAGCTGAACTCTGCAGCACAAGCTCAAGTTCATTACAATGGGAAGTCTCACCTGAAAAGAGTGAAGCAGCTAAATAATGGAAAACTCCCTACAAGTACAGCTCCTGGCACTTTGTTTGCAAGTACAAGCACAGGTACATGATTAGTATGAGATGTTGGATTTTGGTCAAGATCTGAGGAAGCTTTTAAGCTCTACCTTCTCCACCCAACCAAACCATGACAAAGAATCTAGATTAATACTAGTAGATAAAAATATTTTGCCATGTTCAGAATTACTGGTGTATTTCATTTCCTGTGAAGCCAATTTGTATAGAGGCAATGTTGTATTAATGCATGATTAATGGCTGTGTTGAGCCTTGTTTAGCTGAGAGATGGTCTATTTAAAAGTAGCTATTGTGGCTTCAAATAGTCATGCATTTTGTCATCTGCTTTTGTTCCCAAGACAGTGTACAGGAGAAACTTTAAAATGAAATGTAATGGTGGGAAGAGGAGGAGCAGAGCTGGAATTCACAGGCCTGGCCCTTTAATTGTTTCTGCTTTCAGCAGTCTATGTTTTAATTACTCTCATTCAAGTGAGAAGTCATTGGAAATAATACTTTTTACTTACTGGGCAAAACAGAGATCCCAAATGCTTGGGCAACATGCATAATGTAAAGGTGCAAAGCACATAATGTGCTGCTTTTATTTCAGTGTTAGATTCTGCTCACAGCTATTCTAGAAAATGCAGCATTTCCATAGCTCCCTACAAAAGTGAATGCGTCAGTCTTGTATGGTTGTAAGGATGTTGTGACTCTCCTTCCCTTTTTTTTAAGGGGTCCTGGTATGCCAGGTCTCTTGCTCTGGTCATAGTTTAAGGATTTTGCTGCAGAATTTTCCTTTTTCTGTGACGTATCAACAACGCTGAAGAACATTTGTTAGAGCACTTTAAGGATGCTTTTCTTACTGACAGTTGAAATAGATACTTTCTCTCTTACCTTCCATTTATTTTGTTAAAGAAAATACAGGGTTTTTTGACATTCTGTAGAGTCCAAGACAGCCAAAGTTGATCTTTAAAAGTTTTCTTTACGTCTCAAGCAAGTCTAGCAAATCATCCTTTCTAGCTCTGAGATAAATAAAATGCTGCAGGTTTTAAGGACTTACGGCCTAGAAGAATGGAAAGTTGTTGCTTATTAACACTTGGTATTGATGAAGAACAGATCTCTAATCTTAATGAAAAAAGTTTTATTAATTGTATTAGAGTTTTTTCTTTTATTAGCCACACAGGGGGATTTGCTTTGGGTTTTTTGTTTTGTATAGAAACAGTCAAACTGCATAAAAGGGTGTAGCTTTTTTTTTTCTGATTTTGTGTCTTGTTAACTGAGTTTGACTTTTTTGAAGTCTGGTGGTTTTTGTTTGGTTTAGAACCAACTAGTTTAAAGATATCAATTGGGTAAGGCCTGTAGTCCTAAAGATTAAATTTCTATTAAAAACACCTGAATTACTTAACTGTGCATCCTTAAAATACCTTAGTATCTATGAGACATTCTAATTTAATTTCAGTTCCTATCTGTGCTGATAGAAAACATTAAAAATGTTTGCACTGTGTATTTTCTGTTGCTTTTCGTTAGCTGGACCCCTGCACCTGCTGTCTTTTCTGTCATTCCTGGAAATTCACACCTCATGCTCTGGCACTGTTGCTCAAAGAATGCTCTGCTGCTGAGAATATTTTGTTTGCTGGAACACATGCTTTAGGGTTATATAGCTTAGGAGTTAAAATTCATGTTTTGTTGTGCTTTGTTCACTGATGTCTATATTAGACTGTGGCCTAATTATTTACGAGCTATGCTGGTCTATCCAGTGCGTGTTGAAATAGGCGTTCTGTTTACATAGCTGAAGGGTGTTGGTTTCATAGCATTTAAAAGAAAGAAATGCCTTGCATAGGCAGTTTATTATTATTACTGCATGGACAATTTAATATTAAAGGCTAGTAGAAAAGCAAGATTTACTGAAATGTAGTTTCAAAGAACATTTACTACAACTCGAACAATGCTTTCCAAAAATAAGTAGAAATTGTTTTTCTTATGAATTGACATTATCCAGGCTCAGTGTTAATCCATGTCCTCTGGATGGTTATTGCCACTTGTAATGGGAATCTGCCTTCCCATTTCTTTAGCTAATATTGTAAATAAAGTTTATTGTGCAGATGGTAAGAGAAATTATATTCATCTTGCCTCACCAGTGAACAGACTTTATTCCATGTATGAAGGAAGCAAACAGCTCCTCTCACACTTCATTGTTATAACCACATACCAGGTAGCAAACTGTTCAGCACACCTCAGGAAGCTTTCTGCAAAGGGTCCTGCTAATCTCTGGTTGGATTAATGTGAAATTAGTAACATTCCTGTTGGGAAATAAAGTGACTGTAAAATACACATGACTGTACATACTCGCTGACAGTACAGAAACCAGGACCAGACCTGCCAGAACTGTCTCGATCCTCTGTGACAGAACTGAGGACTTCCTTCCAAATGGGGATGAACACGGAGGAGTAATGAGACTCCTATTCTGAGGTCCTGTATGTGACAGGCGGCCTCACATTGTTATAAAGCTTTTAATTGTTGACTTTCCCCGTGTTTTACAGCTATAACCTCTACTCGTTGCTTTTAAGTTTCCGGAATAGGTGGTCCTTGTACCACTTATTGAAGAGTTTACTAAGATTTGATTAACTGTGAAATTCCAGGTCTTGGCAATAATACTCCAGAATGTATAGATGAGGGGGTTTTATATATTTAAAGGCTAAATACCATTTTAGAGATAACTTTGAATTTACATCTTCAGAGTAAAGGTACGAGTGCCATCGAATTTCAAAAGGTATTTAGCAATGTATTTTTCTAAAAAGCCTACTCTTACGCTTTATTTTGCTTCCCCCACCCTGTTACTGAAATCTGGAAGCTGTTTGGCTATTGTACCTGTACCTGCAATTTTAGTTAACTTCAGGGCAAAGGAAAGAAGTAAAGTCTCGGGGAAGTAAGAAAGCGTGCATTTGCTTCCGCAGGTTGAATTGGAAATTATTTCGGCAGGAAAAGGAAGGGTGGCTTCTCGCAGCCTTGGGGTATTTTGGAGTGGGCCTGTGCAAAGCCGTTCAGCCCCGCGCCTCGCTGGAGCCCGCAGCGGCGGTGGCTCCGCGGCCAGCTGCAGCCCACCCGCCACCCGGAAAACAACGGCCAAAGGACCTGCCCCCAGAGCGGGAGGCACCAGTTTTGCGAGCATGGCGGGGACGCGGGAGCTCCCGGCCGCTTGCCGCCGCTTCTGCGGCCCGCTCCTCAGCGGGCCCGGGGCTGAGGCAGCGCCGGGAGGGCGGCGGGCGCGGTCGCCGCCAGGTGGCGCTGCCGCCCGGGACATGGCGGCTGCGGCGTCGCCGGGGTGGGCTGCGTGCGTGGCCTCCTGCCCCGCTCCCGGCCCGCCGCTGGACGGGGCACCGGCCCGGCACGGCTGGCTCCCGGCGTGCCCCCTGGCCGTGAACCTCCCGATCCTCTCCCCTTTGCGCCCACGCCAACGTGGGAACGGCTGGTGCTGTTGTAAGAGTGAGCATTTTAATGTTCTTCCATTGTGCATTACTGGTCAAAAGTTTGAAATAATTGTTTTAAAAAAAAAATAGAAATCTCTTATAAAAA
>JAVSBS010023284.1:0-51301 GCA_033124195.1 Coracias cyanogaster
CTCTCCTCTCCTCTCCTCTCCTCTCCTCTCCTCTCCTCTCCGTAAAAAAAAAAAAGTTAGTAAAAACAAAGCAAAGCAAAAACTGAAGGAATAAATCCAAAAAGGAATAACACTGGAGTTAAAAAATACTGTGTTAGAAGAATAGTCAAAACTAAACAAAAAAATAAGAAAGCAAAACTCTCCAGATGAAAACCCTGCATTACTCAATAAAGAAGTTAAAGAGGCTATCATACAGAAGATGCTGGCATTTGAAAATTGGAAAGCTTTCTTAAATGAGGAGAACAGAAAAATCCATAACACACAGCAGGTCAAAGAGAAGCAGGAAATTAAAGCAGCTAAAAAAAAATTTGAAAAGCATCTTGCAAAGAATGCTCAAACTGATAATGAAAAGTTATTAAAATACATCAAAATCAGCCAACTAGGTAATTGGTGGGACTATTTGATCATAAGTGCCAAAGGGAAAGTCATGAACAATAAGACCATAGTGGAGAAGTTCAGTGAAGTATTTCTTTCATTTTTACTGTATGGATAAGATGCTAGGGAGATTCCCCTAAATTCTTTGTAGCAAATAGATCAGAGGACCTCAAAGAACCTGTAAGAAAACCACAAGAAGTGTTTCACCAGACTGATCTAATAGTCAATAAGGCACCAAGAGATTGGCGATATGATATGATATGATATCCTGAGACCTATGAGTTCTGAAGCAACTTAGATGTGAAATCACAGAACTGCTGGCTGATGTCTGAAAGGCAGCCCTGCAAATGCTCCCCAGTGCCAGAAGGCTAGCATGATTACAGAAAAGGTTCTAAAGGCAATCATGCAAACTACAGATTATTCGGTTTGAGTTCTGTCCCTGGAAAGATTATAAAGGCTGTATTAAAATAGCTAAGCATTTGGATAAGTCACAGTGTTTTGGGAAAGAGTCAGCAGGCCTCTGTGAAAGGAAACGCTGCTCCACTAACCTTTTAGAATTTGGGAAGATGTCAACCAGCATATGGTTGGATGACCTGGATAAAAAGATTGTAGTGAACAAAATTTATTTGAATTTTCAAAACACTTTTAAAAAATTTCCACATTAAAGGTTATTACAAATTGGAGGAAAGGTTCTTTCATGGACTTAAAGCTTGTGGAGGTAGGCCCACGGAACACTTTTCTGTATGGCAGGAAGTCAGCAGTGTTGTTCCTTACAGATGCTTGGGCCAAGGAGCTGTAATGTGATGCAATCGATGTGTGTATTCAGAGATGGACTCAGGAAACACCCTGTGAACACGGGTAGGGTTTACCCTCCTGCAAGGCTTGCTTAAAGTGGAAGAGTACTGAAGATTCAAGGCATCCTATAGCTCTTGGGGCAAACAGTGTGGAGAATGGTATACAGGCCACCCCATGCATGTGTCCTCCACAAATATTTTCTATTGGCACTATTAAGAGATGGACTGTGAGATGGGTCATTGGTCTCACCCAGCAAGGAATTCCTCATACTTTTGTATACACAACAAGAAAAGCCATTAAATAGTTTCTCCCTTGGAATAGCTTAAAGTCTCTGCATCCAGTTGTACCAGAAGGTATACGGAAAAACATTTGTTTCCCATAATGGGTATTAAAATACAGCTGTTGTACATTTCTTCTGAGATTTGAGGAGCTTATGTTAACAGCAGGTTTTAATGTGTAACTCCTGATACTGTATCCCTGTAGCCTTGTCTGTCATTTCTGTGCTCTAGTCCTGAAGGGGTGAGGTTTATATTTTAGCATATTTTTTGAGAGGACAAGCCATCCTGAGCTATTCATGTTTAGAATAAATAGTAGGCAGCTATATTTTACATAGTAGCACTTCCAACAAGACTTTCTTTTTCTATTGTAAACTGTGAGATGACTTAGTGGTGAAATGCTAGCCATAGCATGCGGACTAAGACTAAGAGCAAACAGGGTCCATGCAGTGGAATCACTTCACGTGGCTGAAGTTGGATTCTGACCCTTTGAGTTGGAAAATGGTTTGTGGACAGGGAATTAAGTGTGGCAGAGAAACAGCACAGCATAAGCTCTGCTGTCAAACCTCTATTTCCTTCCAAACAGGGAAGCTCAAGGGTCCTGAAAGTAAAAGACTTCATGGTGGGTTGGTTGCCTGCTCTCTGGCTCTGCAGTGACTGAAACCACTTACTGCTGTCTATGGCCCTGATATGCACTACAGGGCTTGGACCTGATAGCCCTGAGTCTGGAGGCTGAATTATTAATCCTTGGCTGAAAATGGATCTGTTTCGCAGGATATATGGACTGTCCTTCCTCCACTGGCCTCTAAGTTAACCTCTCTTCTTGCCTTTCCCCTGAATTCCTCATATTTCTCTTGGAGCAGGTGCTTCAACTAGAACTGAAACAGTGCTCCTTTGACCTCTTTCTAGCAAGGGTAGCTTTATTTCCACCACCACTTTCCTCAGTTTACTCTGAAGAGTGATTAGTTTTTCCTGTGTGTGGCAGCCTAGGTGTCTAAATAATTTTTTTTTTCCTTCAGTTTCTCTGTTTTTTACAGTAAGGGAAGCAGCACTAGCTGTTGAAGATTGTACAGAATATCTGAGCAGGGCAAATCAAGACCTTAAGTTCCATAACTCTGCTTATATGCCAAATATATAGTCTCTCAACTACAGAATTTCCTGATGAGGTTGGTGTCTGCGTATCCCCTGCAGCTGTAGCTGTTAACACAAAGCCTCTATAATAAGCAGGGAAAATAAATAAATAAATAAATACCTCTGAGTAGATCTTAGTAAAGAGAGTTGATTCAAGGCCACAAGATGCCATCTTCGTTTACCTCTTTTCCCCTAAGTTGACATGGGATCAGGAGCACAGCTTCTTACATACAAATGATTTCTAAACATGCAGTTCAGCCTTAGCTTCTATAATAAGGAAAATCAGAGCTGGCATTGTTAATTTGTCTGAACAGCTGGACAAAATAAGATTAGATTTTTTCCATGTTTCAAAAATCACTAGGGGAGCTTATTATAAGAACCACTGTAGCAGAAAGAAAACTGAAGCAATAAACAAAGTGGCTATTATGAGAAAGGAATCTATAGATCAATATGTTTTGTACAGTGCCTAAGACAGTGAACTTCAGCGCTTCTTTCACATATACATTTTAGATAGATCTTATTCTCTTATAGATTTTAAAGAAATGATTTTTTTTTTTATTTCTGTAAGAATAATGATCTCAGAAGTCATCAGGCACCAACTAGCCAACATCATCTCACATATTGGGGAAAGACTAGCTTATCATTGCCAGATTTCTTAAAAGACAGGATAGAAACAGGTTTTTTTTTCCTGAAATACATGTCATCAACAAAACACAGATTTGTGATTGAAGTACTGGATAAGAATCTACATGATCTATGTTCAGTGCCTGGTTTTGACACAATCTTTCTAGACCATTATGGGCAAGTACTTTGTGTGAGATTCAGGACACTTCCTTTTTCCCACCTGTAACATAGGTATCAAGGCTCTACCTATTATCACTGGAAAGAAATGTGCTTTCAGAAGGCAGTTCCCACATGTGGAGGAAAAGGTTATTTTCATTAGTCAGTATGGATTGACCAAGGGGAAATCATGCTTGACCAATCTGATAGCATTCTATGATGGTGGGACCAGATGGGTAGATGAGGGGAGAGCAATGGTTGTTGTTCACCTTGACTTCAGGAAGGCTTTTGACACTGTCTGCCGTAACATCCTCATAGGTGAGCTTAGGAACTGGGTGTTAGAAGAGTGGACATCCATGTAGACTAAGAACTGGCTGAATGACAGAGCTCAGAGGGTTGTAATCAGTGGATCAAGAGTCTAGTTGGAGGTCTGTACCTAGTGGTGCTTCCCAGGGGTCAGTGCTGGGTCCAGTCTTGTTCAACATAATCATCAATGACCTGGATGAAGGGATGAATTGTACCTTCAGCAAGTTTGCTGACAATACAAATCTGGGAGGAGTGGCTAACACACCAGAAGGCTATGCTGCAAGTCAGCGTGACTTGGACAGGCTGAAGAGCTGGGCTGAAGAGCAGGGCAGAGCTCAGAACCTAATGAAGTTAAACAAGGGCAAGTATAGAGTCTTTTTGGCTCCCAACATGGGCCTCAATAATGGCAGTTTTGTATTAAGTGTGCTATAGCTATAGTAGTTATTAAGTGGCAAGCCCATCCCACTGGGGTGAATGTTGGGAAGAATACTGGTGCTGCATGAGCACTGCTCAGGAGCAGTCACAACACGGGTGTGTTATCAACACCCTCCTAGCTCCCAGCACAAAACCCTGCACCCTGAGGGCTGCTATGGGGAAAACCAGCTCAGCCAGACGCACTACACTCACATATAATAAAGACTGTATTCTTACAATACCATTTTGAAATACCCTGTATTATGGGTACAGAGTGGAGGTATAAGGGGTTTGCCTTGAAGTGTTATTCTTAGAAGCATAAGTCTGATTTTCTTACACAGAGAACCAACCAAACCCGAGCTTATTGCATTGAGGTGGTAACAAGTCCAATTTTATAAACCTTTTTGAGACAGTGCATTATATTTAGCTCAGCACTGCACTAATGCAGTCATAAGGCTTTTAGTCAGCTCAAAATGCTCAGAGGTAAAATTGCATATCTATTTTAGGTAGAATCATGGGATTAGGGCATATTTCAGGTTCGAAGAGACATTGGAAGCTCTTTGATCCAATTACCTGCTGGAAGTGGTAGAGTGAGCTATGATATCAAAGTAGGTTGCTCAGGTCTTTATCCTGCTGGGTTTTGAAAACCTCTGGGCAATGTGCTCCATAGCCTGACAGTCCTCATGGTAAATGAGATTTTCTTCAAAAACCTCTTTTCCTAGTTTATGTCCATTGTCTTTTGTCCTCCCACTATTTACTGCCATGAAGAGCCTGTCCTGGACTTCTACATAACTTACATTTCATCTTAATATTCGTTTGTAACATTAGTAATATATATTGCAGATTATGCAAAAGTGCCGGTACTGTCGTATTACACGAATCGCATGGACAAAATCCTTCAATGAGTGTCTGAAAAACAGAAACGGAAACAGTATGTCTTGATTTCCAGTTGTGTGCCTTGTCTATTAATCAATTTTACTACACTGGCAATAGGTTGTATTGCAGTGTCATATACAGTTCACTGTTGCTTTTCAAATACTATCTCAGGACGTAACCTCCATTAAAAGTGTTACTTTTCCCTTCTGTACATTTTTCTTTCTCCCTCCATTTCATAATTTCCTCTGGTTTTTTTTTTGTTTTGTTTTGTTTTTTGTTCTTCTGTGGTTTCATTGCAATTTTAAAGCTCCCCATTTCTGACTCCTTAAAGAGTTTTTCAGGGACAAATTATTCTATCACTCTCTCTCTTTTGATGTTATTTGGTTTGTCTGTTCTCTGTCTCTGGATTCTAAGAAGGCCAACAGCTTCCTGGTTTGTATCAGAAATAGTGTGACCAGCAGGACTAAGGAAACGATTGTACTTCTGTACTCAGCACTAGTGAGGCCACTCCTTGAGTACTGTGTTCAGTTTGGGGCACCTCAATACAAGAAAGACATTGAGATGCTGGAGCGTGTCCAAAGAAGTGCAATGAAGCTGGTGAAGGGTCTAGAGCACGAGTCTGATAAGGAATAGCTGAGGGAATGGGGCAGGAGGGGGGGGGGTTTAGTCTGAAGATAAGGAGGCTGAAGGGAGACCTTATCACTCTCTACAACTGCCTGAAAGGAGATCGTGGAGAGGTGTAGGTCAGTCTGTTCTCCCAAGTAACAAGTGATAGAACAAGAGGAAATGGCCTCAGGTTGTGCCAGGGGAGGTTTTGATGGGGTATTACAAAAAATTTCCTTACTGAAAGAGTGGTCTAGCATTGGAACCGACTGCCCAGGGAAGTGGTTGAATCACCACCTCTGGACGTGTTGAAAAGTCATGCAGATGTGGTGCTTAGGGACATGGTTTAGCAGTGGGTTTGGTAGAGTTAGGATAATGGTTGGACTGGATGATCTTTAAAGTCTTTTCCGACCTAAACAATTCTGTGATTCTATGATAAAATGCAATCACTAAACTGTCTGATGGTTTTTATTATCATGATATTCCTTCCTAGGGAAGGAAGATTATATCTTTGTTACTGCTAAGAAACTGAGACCTGAACTAAGGGTGCAATTCAGTGTCCTAACTACTGGCACTTACTGGGATTTGCAGTGCCCCAGGGTATCAGACACATCTGTCTGGGACTGGATGGTGATCTGCAGGAGTTACAGGATAAAGGCAAAGTAGCAGCTGGATCCCAAGTAGGATACTGCAGGTCATCTCAACAACACTAGACAGTTCTGGGGTAACTGAACTGAGTCCTAAATGCGACTTAGTGCTGTAAAAGCAGTTAAATGAACCCAGATCACAATCATGCCTCTAGTCAATAGGTTGCCTCTTCCTAGAACTTCAGAATTTATTGATAGTTTTGTCATTGTAAGTAGTGTTTCTGAAGTCACTGTTTTTAGGATCATTAACAAGATGTACTAAACTGAGGAAAACACAGCTAAACAGTACGGTGGAACAGTGTATTTCCATTTCTGGATTTGGAAACATAGAGGTTAACTATTGTTATGTGAAAGATCTCAGCTTTCAAGATCCCCATGCAAAGACTTCTGACATACATATTTGCACAAGGGTTTGGAATGTTATCTCTTTCATCAAATGTTATTCTTCTGAATATGCAAAGAAAGCAAACAAAAAGGGTTGTGAATACTTGCCAGGTCAGATTCATTACATGTAGCTGAACATGTATTAGTGAAGAAGGGATTTTTTTACAGTAATCTTGCAGATGGTGCACTTTTTGGGGTGACTAAGTGACTCTTTGCAAGGTATCTCTCACCCTTCTTCTCCCCTAAAAACATCCAGCACAGCTGACTCCCTACCCCTCTATCCAAGTTGCCTTTCAAAGGCAAACAACACATTTACAGAGTAATAACAGAACACCTGCTGTTTGCAAGGGATGTGATCAGGACACGCATGTCAAGAGTGGGAGGTGTCCCAAAAATAAGAGACACTGTCTAATGCATATTAGACACAGCCAATGAAATTCAGACGCTTCATTTCTCGATGCATATAAGCACTACAGACATCCTGCTCCAAAGACATCTTCCACAGATCTCCTTGGCTTCTGTATTCATATATGTAGCTTGTATTTCTTGTCAGGTAATGAACTCGTTACATCAGCCTTAACTTTGTTCTGCATAGTACATACGTTTTTTTCTTCAGAGTAGCCATTTTTTCCTTAAATTTTGATCAAAAGGACTGGAAATATTAAAAAATATTAAAGAGCATATCAGTGCTGGTTTGTTTAATGGGTTTTTTTAATGTGTTTGGTTTGTTTTTTCTCCTGTATTTAGTCTTCAGTAGAAAAGCCTTGGTTTCCTTAAATTTAACTTTGAAACTATGCTTTTTCCAGTGCATATATATTTCTAAAATAACAGATTTCCCTTCTGGGGTAAACCTGATGTGTTCAAAAACATCCTAAAAATAAATCCTTAGCAAGCAGGGAGAACCCTGTAACCTTTATAATACTTACACTCTAGGAGGCATGCAAAAAATTATCTTACAGAAATGTGCTTCACCTGTAGGCCACTGGGAAAATATTCTGTTTTGTGTTGTATAAGTTTGGATGTGATAACATTGATTCAGAATCTAAAACTGTTTCTATTCCAATCTTTGCAGAGAAGTACAGGAAAACATAAAATACTAAATGTCACTCAAGTATTTCCTGAAGTGACATTTCATCAGTATCATGGTTTTAAAGTCCTGTGGCAACGATATTTAGGATATCCTGACTAAGAATTCCCAAATACATTTCAGACTTGTATAAATGATCACAAGCCTATGAAGATATTTTCATTTGACTTCTGATCTATATTTGGCAGACTTAAAAATAACACTAATAACTATGAAAGTGAGCTTTCTCTAATTATGCTTTTAGGACAATCAAACATATTTCATTGTCAATCAGTTGCTCATTTAAACCTGGTGGCAAACCCTTTCCTAATATTGCCCGTAATAATTAGTATACTCCCATGGATATACATTTTTACAATTTTTAGCAGGGTTTTGCAATATGTACTTATAAAATCTTGAAAAATGCTGTAGATATTTTATTGGGATTGTACAATCTAAAGTAAAAGAAGCTTAGTGAAGATGCTTGACAAAGGGCCCATTAAACAAGCCAATCACATCTGTGTCAGAGTTGCTGAATGTCCTAAGTGTATATGTGTGTCCATATCTATTGCTACTAAGGATGTACCAGAAAGAATTGATCCACCACGATTCAATTATCCACCTCTAAAGTGACTGGAACAAAAACTGGTTCTTTTGTTAGCAGATATTTTGAATTGGCTTTTTATGTATGATATTGCCACTCGTGTCAGAAACTTACACCTTTGTTGACTGTTGAGTTAAGCCAGCCACCTTAGGGGTTAATATCTAATAGATAAGATTGCAGCAGGCTGGTCTGCGCCAGTAAATACTACCCAAATGATAGACATGCCAGCCCTGTTTCACAGAGGGAGACATAAGCAAACTGAGTATTCTCCAGGCTTTGTCTGGTACTGTGAAGTGTTGAGCTTGATGTTTGAGTCAGCAGAGATAGAGAAGCACACAGCAAGCAGCATGAAAGGAGATTTTAAGGGTCAGGGAGCTTTGGAAATCAGGGCAATTTGATTGCTTATTCCCCCAGGATGGGAGATATTTACTTTTTCTTGTAATTCTTGTTGAAAGAAGAGAGAATACTGTTATCAGGACTAAGGATTGACCTGTTGGAGTGTGATAATTTTATAGGCTATCAAATAAGCATCTTAATCTAAAAAGAATAGTGTGATGGAGGACAAGAGATCTAAAGGCAGAGAGATTCCAGGGTAGGCAAAGAGAGTCCAAGGGAGACATTGATAAAAAGTGGATATGTAATGGGAAGGAAAATACAGATGGAAAGTAATCTGGGAATAAGACGATACTTGAACACTACAAAGGAAGGGCATGGACAAAGCAGATAGATGACTGAAGGTGAAAAGGACAAAAATATGTGGGAGGGGAATTAAAGAATCTGCGGAATTTCTTATCTTCCTCCTGATAAAGCAACAGGGAAATGTAAGGAGAGATGCACAGGTGAGAGGGGTTTTTCTTGATTTTGTTGTTTGAGTATTTTTAATTTTTTTTTTTTTTTGTTCACAAAGACGACTGAAAAATGTCTTTTTTTAGAAGCTATGCTCTATGCTAACTGGGTTTTCAAAGCAGACCCTGTAAAGTTCCTAATAATGTCAGCTAATGCAATGACCAAAAGATGGGGATGTGAAGGGTTAATTTTGGCTTTGCTCCTAAAGGAAAATTATCTTTGAATAGTGAGAGTAATGTTTCTCCAAAGCACTGTATCAGCTACTAGGAAGAATGTTAACTCTATCCCAGCCAAAAGCAGGATATATTATTTTAAAGCAATTATGAATAAGGGTTTTAAAAATAAATAAATAAATAGATAAATAACCATGGGGAAATTAAAAGAAGTCTACATACTTTATGAGTATGTACTTAATCCAAGCAGTCATACATGCTTTTTTTCCCTAATCACCACAAAACATTCATGCACTTTTCCTTATTTATACTTTTTTTCTTTTGATATTGTAGGATCTGGTATTTAACATATTGTTAAATCTCATCTCATTTTATGTTTCTCAAAGCAGTGTGTGGAAAGCAGAAGAAAAATCTAAAGTATAATGCTATTCCAAATGAAAAAATTCATATTTTGACACCAGTGGAATTTGTTAAACTATTAAATCCACAAGGGTCTGCACAGTTGGAGTCAAAGAAAAGCAGCTATTGAGTTTTTAATTAAGACAGTAAGAGAGAAATCTGAGGTGGAGAAGCTATACCATCAATAAATCCATGGTGGTGACATTATTCTGTCATATTTGTCCTTGACAATGGGCTTAATAGAAAGAGATAGACTCTTCTAGATGTAGGGTAGGATTCACCTTCTCTAACAAGGATGCCGTAGAAATTTAAAGTAAAAGCCAGTCTTCCCTGACTCCCTTTGATTTTTGAAAAGAAAGATCTTCACATGGCACTTTATTGTAGAAATATACCCTGTGATGACATGACCTACCCTTCATATCCACTGACCGTACAACAAACCTGAACCTGATCTCAGATGTAGGTGTCTAATGTAAGGTCAGATAAACTTCTCTCAGACAGTCCTGGGCAGGAAAGTGTAAATTCTGCAGCATAGATAGGGAAAACAATAGGAAATGGCAAAAATATGAACTAGGGCTCAGGCTACTTTGAAATTCATCTGCAAGGTTGTGGAAAGACATATGAATTGAAGCTGTTTTAAGCTTTTAGGGGCCATCTTTCTCTTCAAAGAAGTAGGCGGCTATTTGGGTGGAAACTTCCCATCAAACTTCCAAAGAGGAATTATTCTCTGGGAGGTGAGAATGGTCTTGTCTGTCATGGTAGCTCTTGATTCTGAAATGGGAAAGGATTTCATTAGAGGAAGATCGAGAAAGAGTTTGCCTACATCAGACTCTTGCCTTTTACAATGCTGTTAGTGCATACACGGTGACACATGAATAAGTACAGCTGTATAACCATCTGAGTGCACACTTGCAAATATGGGCAAACACATGCTAAAGGGAAGCATGCAAAATGCACACAGACATTTATCCTCACTTTAAGGCAAAATAAACCCTTCAGAAGAAGCAAATCTAACAATGAAAATCTGCTTCACTGCTTTTAATTTACTTGTGCTTTAAACCTTTTTCTAAGTAACAATGTTTTCTTCAATTTTTGAAAAACATGACTTGGCCTAATTGCATTTTTATTTCTATGTGGTAAGTAGCCATTTAAACCTTTTCAAGAATATAGTATTTGACCTACTTATAGGTACTTAACAGTTATGAAAACACAAATCCCTGATTTTTAAAGGACACATCCTTTTCACTTTGTTAAATAAATGTTGTAGAACAGCAGACTTCCAAGAGACATATCTAAGAATTATAAACAATATTCTCTTTGAATATCGAGTGTTTATTCTCTGTAAATAGGCAATCTAAGAGTTGTATTGAACCACAAAGATTGTGTTTGAGCCATGTACAAGCACTAATTTACAAATCAGTAGCATACCAGTAATTTTAAATTTCACTGATTTTCATGTGCCTAGAATCTCAGCTTTTAAGTATACATTTTTCACTGTAAGTGCACCCGTGCCACTGCTGGCCGTTGCTGGAACTGCGCCAAGTTGAAACGCCGAAAGGTTCCGAGCTGGGGAAAGGAGAAGGAAGCTGCCGCCTCACACTGCTTAAAGAAACAACAGCAAGAAGCTGACGCTCCAAGCTGGGAGCACTGCGCCAAAAGAAACCGAGAAAAAGCCATGCCGCCACAGAAGCAGCACCAAGCCAAGCCGCTGCCACTGCCCCATGTCACTGGTGCCACTCAAAGATGAGAGCTCTGCGCCTAAACTGAAAGAAACTACAGCAAGAAGCTGCTGCTGGCGCTGCCCCAAGCCGAGGGCACTGCGCCGAAGAAACCCACCACTCCACGCTGTGAGCGTTTCATTGAAGAAGCCACACACCGCCACCAAGTCACAAGCTGCATGCCGCTGCAGAAAAAACCGCGGCAAAAAGCCTCCATCATCATCGCTGTCGGAGAGGGACTCTGATCACGCTGAAAAGCTGGCAAGTCGCCATCATTGGAACCGCCTGAGTCTGCCGGCTGAGCGTCGTCGTCCCCCCGCCATGAGGACCATCACCACATGCCAGAAAAGGGTAGAAATCGACATATACACACATGCACATGCACCACACCATTCACACATAAGTTATATTTTGATATAATTGAATTCTTGTTTTCCCCTATCCTCCCTGTTGTTTCTAATTCTCCTTAGGGAAGGGGAAGTGAGTGGGTGGGCATGGCGTCCTTTGATATTGTAATATCTCCATAGAGTAAATATGGTTTTATTTGAGGATATTTGGTAGTTAACTTGTTGAATACTCATTGGTCTCCGTAATTGCCTACGAGTTTGGTGGGAAGTATCTCGCTTTGCCCTTGATCCCCTTCCCCTTTGGGAAGTGGTACAGAAGTCTGCGCTCCCACTATGACAGTTCCTATGTGGCTGGTCTGGACAAAACCAAAATGATAATTCAGTGAAAACATTGATTAAAAGGACAGGAATTAACAACTCCTACTTCCTGTAATTCAGTCCAATTCTGATGTTACTGAGATTATTGATTCCTGAAATCATGGCTCTTAGCAAGTATGTAAATTAAATATTTGTTCTCAGGGAAGGAGTGGCTTTGTTGTAAAAAGCCTAGAAGCTTCAGAAATAGGCTACATGACAAATTGCTCTGGAAACGCCTATCTGAAATTGTAAGCTCTTTAGCAATGTTTTAGTCAAGCTTACAAGAAGTCAATGTGGTTTCCAAAAACTATTCTGTCTACACTTAGCATAAATTAGTGAAATATATCTAAAAAATGGCATGATTTCCCCAAATTAGCATTATCCGACAAAAATAAATTTAATTATTTGTCTTCATCTTGTTGCAGTTAAGGCAGACCTCATGTTTTCCTTTGTTGTTTTCCCCAATGTCAGACAGGTTGATGCAGGGTAGGCAAGTTTGTCAAAACCTTATCTTGTGGACACATAATTGAAAAAGAAAAAAAGTTGATTCCTAGTTAACATGATAATGCTTACAAAAACTGGTTTTTTGATTTTTTTTTTTTAGTAGATGATATATTGTCTGCATCCATTTGATTAAGTTCACTCAGATTAAGATACAACCATGGTGAAAGGAGTGTGGAAGAACAGAACATTTAATTAATTCTGAGAGCAAATCACTCTTTTATCTTTCACCAGAAGCCAGTCTCCTGAGACTCGCATCTCATTATGAATATGTGCCTAGGACATATGGATTGTTATTTTCAATGCTACTAATTATTAGTGGAGAATAATGGCCAATGGTTAGTCTCAGTCAATGGCTCAGTTCAACAAATGAAGTTCACACTGCACAGAGTGAACAAAGGTGACAAAATCAAACCCAAGTAACCACAAGGGCAGAGGTGAAACTACATGTCTGAATTTCCTTGGTCTGTGGGTGGTTTAAATCATACTTTGTAATTACTTTTTTGTCCAGCAGATTAAGGAAGGTCCTCCTCCCCCCCTACTCTGCCCTAGTGAGACCTCACCTGGAGTACTGTATTCAGTTCTGGGTTCCCCAGTTCAAGAGGGACAGAGATCTACTTGAGAGAGTCCAATGAAAGGCTACAAGAATGATTAGGAGACTGGAACACCTGCCTTATGAGGAAAGGTTGAGAGACCTGGGGCTCTTTAGTTTGGAGAAGAGAAGACTGAGAGGGGATCTAATGAATGTGTATAAATATATGAGGGCTGAGTGCCAAGAAGAAAGGGGCAACTTCTTTTCACTTGTGCCGTGCGACAGGACAAGTGGCAATGGATGCAAGCTAGAGCGCAGGAAGTTCCCCCTCAACATCAGGAGTAAGTTCTTTACTGTGAGGGCTACAGAGCACTGGAACAGGCTCCCCAGGGAGGTTGTGGAGTCTCCTTCTCTGGAGACTTTCAAGACCTGTCTGGATGCGCTCCTGTGTAACCTGCCCTAGATTCTATGGTCCTACCCTGGCAGGGGGGTTGGACTTGATGATCTCCAGAGGTCCCTTCCAATGTCTAACATTCTATGATTCTATGATTTTATGAAATATGGTCATTCATTAATAGATTGATAGCCTGCTACAATGGCTGGGAAGAAAGCAGCTAACTTTTGAGAGTTTTAAAAGGCTTGATTCTTCAGTTAAGCGGTATTTTGTAAATAAGGCAAACTGATGCTCATTACTTTATCAGATATTACAAATAGCTTTGGATTCACTGCTTTTCATTTGTATAGTTAGATGTTATGTGGATATCTTACTTCATAGACCTCATTTCTCATTTTTTTTTCCCCTCAGACATAACAGCATCCGTTGCAAGAACACTCTATGCACGTTGCCTTCTGAAAGACTGACTGTACAGTTTTCTGTTCAAAGGAAACATTGATTTGATGGTTAAAGTCTTGTCAGCAGGTATTTAAAGCATGAGTGATATTGCATGACCACCTAATTTTTTAAAGGGTGCATGTGATGATGAGGAACATTCACAGCTACTGCAAGAGCTTTGCTAAGCAGAACAACATCTGGTACTACATCTGCTGAAAAAAAGAGATGCTTAGGATTGAGTGGTCGCAGCTCCCCTGTTTTTATCAAGAGTTGTATTTGAACAATTATGTATTACTGAAACACTAAGAAAACTAGAGACATGATTTTCAGTTAGTAGTCTGAAACTACCTGAATGACAATTCTAAACTATTTAAGAAGGATGGTCGTAGAAAAACAAATTCATACCTGTTACACAGCAACAAGTGTGTGAAAAGTTTCCAAAGGGCTCTGTGGATCTGGGACTGATTTTTCTTTTTTTTCTTTTTTTTCTTTTTTTTTTTAATAAACAAATAAAAAGGTTTGAAAACCACTGAGCTAAGGTAAACAAAAAGTTGGACCACAAGTACTTGATTGAATAGAGGAGGTTTAATAATAACTTGTGAAAGTACAGGAAACAATTGTGACCTGAGCAAATAAAATACAGACTCTGGAATTTACTCATTTAGAGAATAATAATAATAATAATGTGACTATACCAGCCAAAAATCTGCAAGATATCTAATACACTTTTTAACATGATAAATTGGAATTACTCACTCTCACATTAGGCCAGGGCAACCCGTTAAAAGCAAACCTCAGAAAACAACTTATACCTCTGGCTGAATAAATGGGACAAGGTAACATTCCCAGAAGCTACTATTGTCTACTAGATGTCACTTTACTCATAATCCCCTATATAGAGGTAGCTCTTGACATAAGATGTATCTTCATTTGAACTTTAAGGATGCATTTCAGTGCCAGGAATAACTCCAGAGAAACCATCAGAAGGCTAGATTTTCAGTGTAGCTTAAATCAGTGTAGTTCATGAAACCAGCGAAGCCGCACTGATTTACAATACCAAAGAAGCCTGCTGCTCACTTGGAAAAAACTTAGTGTACTGGCATATATTTCACTGTCCTTGAGGGCTGTGTATGCATGTGTGTGTATTTTTTCCTGCTACTTTTGACTATTTATTAAATGGGTCTTTGTCTGTAGGGCAGATACCTAGGTTTTTAAACTTTCCCCTTCAGAAAATAAAGCTGTTCTCAAAAAAGTAATTTTATTATTACATCAAAACCATGATCTCTTATTTCATCAAATGATTCAACAGCTACACTGTACTTTGTAACGTCTGACATCTTTATAGAAAAAGTAAGACATGGCCTAGTCATATGGAAGCTTTTCACAGATTACTTGTTTATGGAAGACTGTATGGTGAATCAATAGACTGTAATCTTTGAGTCAGCTATGAACAAATGCCACTGAAGGGCGCTAAGAGGCACCATATGGTGGGAAGTGTTTGTCCTTCTTAAGGGAAATCAAAGTTCAGCTGCACTGGGTGAAGGTAGGCTATACAGTCTTTTGCCATCATGTTCTTGGCAGGTTATGCATTAGGTTGTCTATAACAGGGGGCTGCTCATGGGGCAGATTCTGCACTAGGTGGTTCATAACATGGTGTCCTGGTTCGACTAGGATAGGGTTAATTTTCACTAGAAATTAGGAGGGATTTATAGCCGGGATAGACAACTGAACTAGCCAATACGTTATTCAATACCATACTGACATTTTGCCCACAACAACAGGACTGTGCAGTCTGAGCCCCAGGTTGGCACGTTTGTTGCAGCTCCCTCAGTCTATTCAGTTTATATAACTTGTTTTGTATATTGTCTCATCATTGTTACTACTGTTCTTACTTTTCCTTTTGCATTGTTGTGTGAAATTCTCCTTATCTCAGCCCACAGGGGTTTTGTATTTCCTTCCCTCTTCTCCCTCCCGTCCAGAGGTGGGGGGACAGTGGCTGAGAGGCTGTGTGGGGCTCAGGTCTCAGCTGAGTCTAAACCACAACACATGGGGCTACACATTTCTTACTACCTATCCCCCCCCCACCCCGACATGTACACACAGAATCCATCTTTGTGTCACCTGTCAATTTGCTCTTTAAAATCCCCACGTTGTGATTGTAAGGTGCAGAAGTATTAATCCTGATTTCCTGAAGAAATTCCAACTGGGATAATAAACAATTTCATTGCAGTTTCAGCTGGATGAAATTTATTCTCATATCTAAAAGCATGATGGCAGGTGCTGCTAAGGAGACAGGTGGGGACTTTTCTATGATGTAGGTAGAGTCCAGGGTAGAATTTCATAAGCTGTTTGTTTAAGCATGGTGTCAACTTAAACAATCTTAACCTTTGTTCCTCCCCATGTACTCATCTTGTCATGTTTTCTACTCAGTTGTGCTGACAGATGTTTCAGACTGTGAGCCATATCTGGTTTAAAAATTAGACAGTATTTTTCTACTAAGTTTATTTTTCATCTCTGTTGTTTACTATCTCGGGTTCGTTATGTGATTCATGTAAATGTATAGGTCTGCACATGAACGGATAATGTGGAAATGGGGCAGAGAAGTGAATTTCAAAGCAGTTTAAAGAACAAATGTATAAAACAAAAAATTCTTGTGGTACTACATCTGTAGTGGGGGTGCAGAGACACCCAGGCATCATTTTTTAATTAAGATTCAAGCTTTCAGTCACTTATGCAAATATGTTTAAAGGAGTAATGTTGCAGCTGTAAGGCAGCTATGAGACATGATCTCCTTTCTGAAACTAGACAGATGTCTTAAGTAACCAAAACACATGTTAGAATTTTCTAGCAACATCAAGTAGTCGAATGATATACTCTGTGACCTTACCTCAAATATCATAAAATATTGATAGTGCCACAGATTTCAGTAGGATTTCTGATAGTAGTAAGGATCTGCATCTATGTTAATGACTACAGAATTGGTAAGTAGTTCACAAAACATTTATTTCTGAAAATATAGGACATTTTAGATGTCTTTCTTGTTATTCAGAACAGGCATAAACAAATTTGAAGTAGACTAAGATCTTTGCCTTGTAAATATCTCAGGTATAATTTAATGAAAAAGTAAAAGCCACAAACTAGTCTGTATTATGGTTTTGCTTTTTTTTTTTTCTCAGAGGACATCTCCAATGGCTACTTAACGTTTATCATATAGTTAACTCATTTTCTCTCCTTGCAGTCTGTGACCTCCGGTTCTAAGGCATTGTATCTGCAGATTACCCTGGTTCCTTTCCCAGCTGAATACTGTCACAGGAAAATATTTTCATAATAAATTTACATGTACATGCAGCAGCAGTAAACCTCCACCTAATTTTTTTTCATGTAGGCCTTAGCCTATATTCTTACAGTCCATGCCTAAAAGAATTTCTTTAGGTTACAATGAAGCCATAAAGTTTTCTCACTTGGCCTTTGATAATAAGAATGACAATGTCAAATAAAGAATGACACTTTGCATTACTTGCTGTTAATCATACTTTACAGTATAATTAGGGAGAAATTATATTTCTATGCTTTTTATTACATGACATTGTCATACACTCTACTGTAACTCCTTTGTGTTACAAAAAGCAGTAATAAAACTGAAATTCAATAATGGTAGACTCGGCATAGAAGCTCCACAAGGAATACTTTCTTTGCTCTCTCTTTCAGTCAGTCAAAGTGATTGCATGGCAAATGGTACAGCTGCTTTTAATGGCTAACTGGACGTGGCTTCATTATCGATATTGTAAAATTAACATATCTTCAATGGCCCTCCTCTTCTTGGCAGACATACAGAATATAGAAATATACTAAGTACGACTTCTCAAATTCTTGACAGCATTGTGCTCTCATTCACAGAAGAACTATCTCCATGAGACTACAAAGGTAAAGCAAATCCATTAATAAGAGATATAGTGTGGCTTTTATGGTGGATCTTCTGTGGCTACCATTTTGTTAACTGAAACCCTGTTTCTATTTTTCGAAGTTGTGTGTTGACACTACAAAGATTTGCAAAATAAATCCAGGGAAAGGTCAAGAAGTGCTGTCTATGGTGTCTGGCCTGTCTCCGTATTCCCATTTCACTGGGGCTGCTCCCACAGTTAAACTTACTTCTGTCCACGGCACATGGATCGTCATTGCTTACAGAAAAGTCAGAAGTCCTGGTTCTGCAAATTTAGTCTGGTCATCCTGTCCCTGCAATTGTTAAGCTGCTAGGCTATCAGGAAGCCATTTCATGTGCTGCCTGAAGCAAGCAGATGTGGCATAGTTTGCTGACCCTGATACATGTTTTTTCTCAAGGACAATGTACTGCAAAAGGAGAACAACAATTAACATCTACCACATTCTATAAACCTTTTATTCTGCAGGATGTCCAGTCTTTTTATCTGTTTGTAACACGGAAGGTATATTAGTCAATGTGGCAGCTCTTGTCAGGATGTGGCAACTCAGAGTATAATTAACAGCTAGATTAGTTTCATCTGTAAGGGCCTTTCTATACATCTTAAGCTCTGTCCTAAAAAATCAAGAGCTTCTCTTTTTCTTCTTTTCCATAGGATCATCTCTGATTATATTGCTTTATTTGAAGTGAATAGTTATTTTTTGAAAGACATGACTTGTTTTGGAAAATAATCTTGATGATGTGACCTTATTTGGCAGATAAGAAGCCTCTCCATTTCCTGCCCCTGTCAGGTTGGTTACAGGTAAAGTTCCAGATTAATACACCTGCCCATTTTTCCCATTGCACTTGATAGGATGTAATGCTTTTGCATCTTATTTGGACAGTGATTCTCAAAGCAGACTAAAACCTCATGTAGGCATCAGCAGTAAAAGTGGAACCAGTCCATGCTATCACCACGTATATTGTGTAGAAATGATAATATTTCAACTTGTGATAACAACATGTCCATATCCTGACAGTCCTGAAGGAGGACAGTATTTCAAAGGACACACAGTAGAACAAGGTCATGAGACAAGCCACCTCTCCCAAAGAAATAATTGCTATCGCTTAAGAGTTCTTTGGCCTCAGGTCTTCTGACTCCTGGACTTTGATATAGTTTTACTAGTTCATGCTGAAGTAGTATATATGGACTTTTCAGCAACTGAGCTGTTTTATACAGGAGCCTTTCACAGAACATCCGTATTCACTGCACTTTGTTTCCTAGATGGCCACTTTGGATGATAAACCGAATTGGCAAATATGAAGAGAAATGAAGCTATTGCAGAGGGATCACTTAAACTATCAGGAAGTCTCATACTTCATAAGGTCAGAAGTATGCTCTTTTCAGGATGGTAGGAAGTTATCAACTAACCTTCCAGCTGCAAGGGAAACCTAATATCTGATATTTTGGGTTTTTTCCCACCTACATAAGGTTATCTTGAGTTAATTCAGGCTCTTGGTATATTTAGTAACTAACACAGGTGAAACTGCAGTTTTGACAAAACTGTTTAATTTTCACCAGATCAGTGCCGTAAGTATTTACTGACCTATGTTATTTCCAGCATTCCTGAGAAGGACAAAGTGTGATTCAGACTTCTCTGTTTATAGTTCCAAAAAAAAACCAAAACAAAATTTCCTTCTTTTCACTCTAATCCTCTTTCATTTTGCTTTATATCTTTCCCTTTTCTTCCACCCTTCCTAACTACTTGAAAAACCCCATATTTTGAAGATTTTTCTAAATCTGAAGCATGGTTTTCAGGGTTAGGTTTTTCTTTTTTGCTTTGCTTTTTTAATGACTTGCTATTTCACTTCTACCAAGTTCTACATTAGTCAGAATTTACCACCTGCGTTGTGCAAAAATACACATTCTGAGGGAAAAATTATCAAACAAATTGCAGTGTACAGGAGTCAGGCCCTTGTGTTGATGATGTACAGTCACATCCCTAGCAACATATTCCTAACAAAATTTTGTAGTTAAATTGTGCAAGCAAGTTCCTCATTAAAGATAATTGGCCCAATTACAATAACAAATACCATTAACATTTTGCTAATTCCTGATTTTTGGTACTGCCATTTCACCACTGTCATAGAGCTAGCCCACTGTAATGACCGCAACTGTCCATGTTATTTCCATATCTTTTTCATATCCTTTCACCTAGAAGACCTAACTGTACTGATGATATTTTTCCAACCTGAAAGGAGTGCTTTCACTTGGATAAACCATCTCTATCCTTACAGGATTTCTTTTTAGACAGAGATATTAATGAATTACTATTTTTAAAAGTTATTGACTATGTTAACTTAGTTTAAAATGAATGGTTATATGACCATTATTCATCAATGAGGTGAAGATTTGTTAAAGAAAAAGCACAAAATCTTAACAGTGCCTACTCAAAAGAGTTTAGATCTTCAGAAGGTAAGGACAGAGAAGATAGGTCTCCTGAGATTTACCTTCTGAAAGGAAGCTGATAACCAGGAGACCTAATAACCAGGGGAGATCTACACACTGCTTCTTTCACTTTTTAAAAGACTTATTTCTGCATTTTCACTCCTTATGAGAGACAGAGCAAAATGTCTTGGTAGAATGAAATAAGTAGGTTGCTTCTGGTGGAAGTAGTGTGGAAATAGTTCAAGGTTCAGAGCTCAGTTCATTAATTCATATATACATGTGTGGAGCATTAAGCATATGTGTTCTTCCATGACTTCTAGCTGCACTCATGGCCTTCAAGCTGGTTGTATCCTCCTGTTCAAGGATCCAGGCATAACATAAAATCTCCATGCTAGGGAGAGATCACGACTATGGCACAGGTCTGCAGAGTTATCCTACTGTTTTGATTTATGTTAGCTTCAAACTGTATTAACAGAGTCACAGAGACTGATGAATAACTAAAAATTGGAGACACCACAGGATTTCCAGTTCACATTGGTTTTCTTTTAAATTTTGCCTAAACAATGACATCCATATTCAACAAGAACATGAGGCTCTGAGATCCAATACATTGATTTTCCATCCAAGTACCTAGCCTGACCAAAATTTCAGTGAAAGTCTTTATTCTCTTTTTCTATGTACAACCCATTAGCTGCAAGAATTATCCATTCTTGTACCATTTAATGAAAATGAATGACTATTAAGAAAGCTCTGAGAGACTATTAATACAGGAGAGCTTAACAAAATACTGCTTCCTGCCTTCCCTCTTTCCTTTCTCTTATTGTTTTTAATTAATGCATTTTAAGGTTACTGAGGAACTCTGATCAATATCACCTGGAGAGTAGTAGGAAAAGAAAATTAAACCAACCTTCAGAAAGACATTTCTCGACTTTTCCCTCAAAAAGTACATATTATCCCCACACCATGAGTGCATATACTAGGCTTTGAAGGATCACAGTAATATATTATGTTTTAAAAAAAATTGTAGGGAGGAAGCTTTAAGCACTTTCTTTGCTTTCTCTTTGGGTTCACTAAGCTAGTCTGCTGAATAGAAGCAAATAGAATTGCCTACATACCTGAGGATAATAAACAGCTACAAATCTATTGTTAATGCTAATTTTATGTTTATTTCTGGTGATTTTTTTTTCAGTTTGAACTCCATTTATATGGAATTTTCAGCATAAATTTTCATTTCCAACACTGTCATCCATATGAGCGACCCACAGTAAGTGGTAAATTAAAAAGCCCCTAAACAAAACAAAAAGAATGAATGGATAATTCAGATGTTTTAAAATTACTAGGAAGAGTAAAGATAGCTGCTTTTCTTTTTGTCACTGACTCTTATCTTGTCGACTCAGTTCTGTGATGGATACTTTTATAAACGCCACACTGCAACAGCACTATTCTAGATGCCTAGTATTTATCCTGAGCTATTTCTGCTTCAGGTTTTCTTTGAGGTAAAGGAAGTTTGGCATTTTGTGCAAACTGGAGCCAGATCATAGCACGGTAAAAAAGAGTCCAGAATAGAGAAGCATTTTCGCACACAAAAATTCAACATTTCTCACTGGCTTCTTGACGGATAATTTTCCTAGAGGAGCTCTTGGTAGTTTATCCTGTGTTACCAATTAAAGAAGGATGTGGGGTGAGCCCTGGGAAGCAAGGCAGCCTTGTGCCTTGATGTAGCTAGGGTAGTAGCTCAGGGAAATCCTGGAAAAAAGCAAGAGGGTACTTGTCTCTTTTGAGCCCCTGTACATGTCTATCCAGGGGCAATTCCTGGAGTGCCTATGGGACCATTCAGGAGGAGAAGGCATGGCAAGCAGGGAGTCATCCTCTCACTGGAGGAGAGAGGGGGCATACTGGGAGGCACATCTGAGGTGTTGCATAGCTGAGTTTCACAGGTGAGGTGAAGGAAGTTATTCTGGCTTGTGACAGGAACATCTGGGTCCTCATCAAGCCTTGAGACTTGTTGGGTTGAGTGCAAGGTCTCAGGGAACAGATGTAGAAGATAAAGGAAGGACTGGTTCTCTTGTACTTTAAGATGTGACTGGGGGTGGGGGGAGGTGGGGTGGGGTGTAGAGAGAGCAGGAGTATGCACACCTTAAAAGCAAAGTCCAAACATGTCAGCCTCCAAGCCCTTACTAACTCCAACACAGACTCTTTCTTCCAAGGTACTTCTTCCCAAACCTTCCTCATTTCAGAACTCCAGCATGCTGGCATGGGTGCGAAAATAGACAAACAAACCAAGATTATCTTAATGCTCACTTCATAGGAAGCCCCAACAGGAACATCTGGAATAAAAGCTCCGTATTTTCCAGGATTTTTTTCATGCACTGTATTGTATTCTTCTTCCATAAAACCCTTGAACTAAAGCAATCATTTTCTTTTTGATCTTAAACAAATATGTTTAAATGCCTGGGATTTCCTCATTTCTTGGATCTTTTTTCAGGAAACTTGAAGAAATTGTGTGGGTTCTCTCTAGGGCATCTGTCCTGAAGATGTGCAAACACAGCCAGTATTGTCCTACTGACACTTTGCATAGTTGTTATTGTGAGTCTTAAAACATATGGTGTTTTTCTTAAAGCTTCAGCTACCAGAGTAATGACTGTTAGATGTTTATTTAGGTTATTTAATATCAACCATGCAGATTTCGATATCTAAACATTTCACAAGCTTTAATGTGTGTGACGCAGAAACCCATCAAATCCTGATTTTGCAAGTGAAGGACCAAAGCTATGGAAAGATTAAGAAGTGTAAGATCATGCAGAAAATCTGCTGCACATACCCAGGTTTTTCCAAGCCCTATAGGCTAGTGTTCAAATCACTGATTCATATTTTGTTCACCTTTCATGTAAGATTAACAAGCAAACAGAAGACTAGGACATTTTGATCATGTAAAAAATAACTGAAGAGGTTAAATCTAAAATCTTGAATTTCTAAAGAGAGATAAGAACAAAAATTATGTCTGCTTTATAACATTTAAACAAAACAGTTCATTTAAGACTTTAAGTTACAATTCTGTTATTCTCTCCAGCATGAGGAAAAAGGTGAGTTTTTAGAATAATTTCTTTCACAGTATTCCTTCTGGCATTCCCCCATGATAGAAGACTTCCTGTACTTCATGACCAGAGTATGATATGATGCAGCCAACCATGGCTATATGTCTTATTAAAAGCATAATAACCAACTTGTAACATGTTCAGTGCTCAGCAGGCCAGTAGAAAGAGCTGACAGATTTTGAAATGTCTGACAAGGATGTGATAAAACCATTTCTGTTCTGATTCAGGAGAAGCTCACTTTTCAGAAGTCTTTGTGCATGACGACATGTATCAGGAACTTCCCTTTGCCATTTTTCCTTACCTTGAGCTACACAGGAGGAACAGAGCTGCTCAAGAGCTTGCACAGATTTCAGGGGCAGAATCGAAACGGTAATACAGGATCCAGTGACTCAAAATGCAGTAAGCTCAATACAGGGTCTTAATTTGCTTCCTTTCCCATTATCTTTGCAGACCCAGCCTGAAGCCAGCAGAATAATTACTTTTGCCTTTCCAGTTGAAGGTCAAACAGGGTATGAAAGCATCCTAATTCCAGACCATTTGGAAACCCAACAGTTTACTAACACAGAAGGTCCATGTTACTTCCCTAAGTTTAACAGCAGTTAATTTTTTGCTCTTTTCTGCTCTTTTACACAAGCACATTATCTTTGTTAACCTTGACCCTTACTCACTGGACTGCACAATGGAAATTGCATTTCTTAGAGTCAATAAAATATATTTTACTTTTTTTTCTTTCTTATTTTAACAGTTGTGTTATGCTTCTGTCCATCCAGCTTAGTAGCTATAAGAAATGTATTTCATCCTCTCATTCTCCATTCAAGAGTCCCTTAACAGGCTATTTTAGCTGTCCTGGTCAGTAACCTCACCTAAGAAGTCATTTTTAGGGCTCTCTTCCATTCTGAAAAACAGCAGCTGCTGAGCAATTTAGATTTCCTACATCATACTCTAGTCATCCCATCCTTGTAACGTTGACATTGTTGGAAAAAGCTGAAGCAGGCTTTTCCTTTTCACAGTGATGAAAATGCAGCACTTTAAGTCTTTGTTTCTCACCTTTTTCTTTTTACCCTTTTTCAAAGAAAAGATCCTGGCTACCTACAACTAATAGCCAATATATTCATGAAAGCAGAGTTCTAATTACAGTGTTGGTGGAAAAAAAAGGGAATCTGGTGCTAAAAGTGTTTGAGCTGGGACAGACTTTACTTTCTGCTGTAACATGGATGCAGATCAAACTGTGAATTTCATTTGATATTCGGCTCAAAATTAGTTAGTAAAGGGAAAGGGCAGGGCATCCAAATAATTTGCATTGGGAAAAACAAATAGTGTGGAAACCTGCAAGCTTGTAGAGAGGAAGCTAACTATGAAGCTTCTGACAAGATAATTTCCTTCCTGATTATGCTTGAGAGATGATACATGTTAGAGGAAAATTCTAGAAATGCTGAATTGAAGTAGCACGCTTATTAACCACTCTGACAGCCTGCACCCTGATCTTGGAAAATGCAAGCACACTGATCATGGTAGTGGTGTGATCTGTGTGTTGAGTGCTTTGTATTGCTTGAAAAAATATGCTCATCCAAAACAAATTTATACGTAGTAACTGTGGAATAGAAATAAAAGTCTGTGAGCTCTGGCTTTTAAAAGGGTCTTTAATTTTGACTAAAAGTGAATGAGAAGAAATGAAAGATCACAGTCAATTACATGAGCCCTACTAATGTCTGTGTTTGTATTTTAATGCAGGAGTGAAAATACTGAGAAAACCTCTAGCACTGATAGTTAAACCTTCCAACATAACAACATCCCTATCTACTCCATCACTAGAGGAAGCAAAATACTGTGGGCTTTCCATATCAAATTATGAAAATTCTGAATACAATGAGCAGTTCAAAGCTTCTCAATTATGTTAGTGTCACTGTACATTCACAGTGGATTCGAACTCCTCAAAAGTACCGTGTTTCTTGCAAATGTATAGTATAGTTACCTTTGATAAGCATAGGGTGTAATCACTAGAGGAGATTACCCTTTTTTACACACATAAGTACTAAGACTTACATAAATTAGACATTAAAAGTTATCCCTCGTACAACAAACTTATATAATCAGGGAAGTAGTATATTGATCACAAACATCTAAAGCAGCATTAGTGCTTTGACTTTGCAAGTTCATTTGTAGTGCTGCCTCAGGAATTTGTATTTCTTCCTCCTTCCTATGTACAAAACTAAGGTTAACCACAGACCTCAAGGCCTGGTCTATTTTTCTGTTATCGCAAGAAAGGCTCACGCATATTCCAGTTTCACCCTGGTACATACTGGAAAGCAACCAGAGGCTGCCCGGGTCCTAGAGTGTGGAAAGACTCACAAGCTTTATGGATTAATATTTCCAAGAGCAGAAATCTTGTGTGACATATGCATAATTAATTCTAACCTCATACAAAATAGTTTTACCAGACTTTGTTAATCCTTTCCAAATGGAAATCCTATAATTCTCACACAGCTGCACTTCAGCTGTAAAAATATTGCATGACATGTTTCACTGGGATAAATATTAGTTTTTTAATGCAAAAGTCCTTATAGCTGCTGTTAGCAGTAGTTTTCTGTGTTGAAGCTAGGAATAGACTAGCTTCCAAAGGTATCTAATCTGCCCCTTTTCATTTTGTCAAAACAGCCATTCTTAAGAATAGAAAATTTGCTGTAAAGATTGATTTTTTCCCCCATTCTTTGACTTGATATAAATTTGCATAACGTTATTCATTATCATTTTCGTTTTGACTTTCTAACCTATATGGCCAGGTTCATCAGCTGTTATGTCACTGCAAGAGTAGATCAATCATTTAAGCCAATTTTGTCTGTCATACTAATTGTTGACAAAGATTAATTACCTTAAATCAGAATAATATTGGCAAGTTCTGCCAGAAGTCACATCTCCCCTTTCCCTCCCAGATCCACCTTCAGCACAGCTCGTGATGTGAGGTAATGAATTCTGTGTGCATTTTTACCCTAAAAGTTTTAAAATGGAGAAACATTATCAAATGCTTCTTCCACAGACAATCAACTGCCACCCCTACAACACATCATAACCCTATGGCCAAGATTATTTTCTCTCTCCTAGTAGAACATGTGGAAAAAGCACATAATACGGCTCAGAAAAGAAGTATTGTAACATACGGTAACATCCCAAAAGTAATTAGTTTCCTATTCCCTCTGTTGGTGAACTGGGAAAGCCCTACTTGAAACAGCTTTATGTCTACATAGTGTCTGTTTAGCATTCCTTTTTCTGATAGAGAGTAGCTCTCACAAATAATTCTGCTTGCATTTTGTGGGTTGCAAAAGGTTTATTTCGAAGCAGCTACATTTTTCACTTCATATGTGTTCCTTGTTTCCCTAGTGAATTCACTGGAGACACTGAGAAATTCTAGGACCGGGTGCCTGGGAAGGAGATCTATCACAGAGTACCTCGTCAGAGAAAAACATTCACTGTGAAGTATCTACTTACCCAACTTCTTAAAGACCAGAATCTTCAAGCTAGCTTATTTAGTGGAACCTTTGGACAGAAATAGGAGAACTTTCTGCGGGAGCGTCTACATTTTTGCAGGACCCAGTTTGATGATGATACTTCACTGGTCTGTGCCGTAAGTAGGTGGGAGGAATAGTGTTGCACAGGGGAAGTTATTCAAGGAAGAGTGTCACTGCTTGCAAGTTGGTGAGGGTCTTCAGTAGACTAAGAGAGAGAAGACTGAGTAGAAGATCTTGAACCCTCTCGAGGACTTTCAGACTTTTTAGAGATCTGTGTTCCGATTGAGGGAATTCCTCTGACTACTTCAGTTGAGATCCCAGGATACTTCTAGATGATCCTGGTTTCCTATAAGCAGTACCCACAGCTCACACAGTTGAGGTCAGGTTGAATCAGCTGCAGGTAAAGTGTGAAAATTGTTTGAAACTTTCCTTTCTCTGAGAAACCACTACTTAGCATTCAGAATTAGCACACTGGCGCCTTTTTTTTTTTTTTTGTGAGGAAGGTTAAAAATAAATTCTGACATTTGAACAACTTCTGAACAGCTTCTTTGAAGAAAATATATTGTTTCTTTTACTAAAGAGATAGAAACAGGAAAACAGTAGTAGAATTTAAAACCTTCTCAGAGGAATCTGGAGCCAAACTAGGAGAAGGCAACAATTCCAGTAAAACTGTGTCTGATATCCACAGTATTTGAATCCATTGGAAACTCTTAGAATACTGCCTTTATGAATTAGATGTACTGAGATGGATATTACCACAAAGTAAAGGAGTTTAACTTGCAGAGGCTTCCTTTTACCCCTTGCTTTCAACTCAGATAATAGTTTTCTCACTGTATTTAGAGAATTCACAAGCTATCAAGCCTGATTGATGTCTCCTTGTCTCCAACAGAGAGACAGGTGGCACTTGTTTAAAAGGTGGCATCATTCCAAAATATGCCTATTGCAAGTGCTGCTGAACTCTGTCAGGAGAGAGTGTGAAACTTAATTAACTAGGGACACCTCTTCCCAATATTTATTCCCGCAATTGAGTTCTGTGATAAGTTTGGCTGACTGAAAGTGGGAACTCTTCCATACGGTAAATTTTTATATTTCAGAATGATAGGTGAAAGCATTTTAAACATTTTTCATAATGAAAAAATTTGAATAATTTTTAGAACGAGGTGTCAGAATTTTGCATTGCAACTTTACTCTTACAAATATCATACATCATAATAGTTGGAAACTTAGAAATACAGAAAAGAAAACTTCCATGAAAAAGAGAGGTTCGTTTCCCTAAAATAATTCCAATGACATTGATAAAATCCTGCAATACATAATATTTCAGCAGTATCTGCTGAAAAATTTTGACTACATTTAAGTATTTGTGAAACTCAGACTGGCTGTGATGTCACACTCTAAACTCCTTAGTATTAAATGGTTCAAGCTTGGCCAACACCACAATGTGAATACAATATCAAACATTAATATCGAAACATAATATGTACATTCTCTTTCGGATATATTTACTCTAATTTTAATAGAAGATGTAATGATCTTCTGAAGAGGAAAATGTGATTGAAGTGGTAAAGAGCCAATGCTGTATTTGACTGAAAAGGGTGTGTCATTCTAAACCTATGGGCTTTTCATTGAAGTTCTTTTTCTCTTCAGATCATGAATGATTGTGTGATAACATGACAAATATAGTACATACTGTATTTCACTGCAGTCTTATATTAGCAGGGAGAAATTTTTAAACTGTTGGAATAGCTGTTGAGTCCAGAATGCAATTCCTGTTCAGGATTTTAAATAGGTAAGTGTGTGTGACAAAATTCCACTGGAGTATTGGTATTAAACTTTAAAATGTCTAGGAGTGAAATGTCTAAGACTTACTTAGTCATATGAATGTGTGTCCTTCCTTACAGGAAAAAAATATGCAGACGTTGACTTGTATGACCTACCTAGGGAATACTTCTAATCTAATCCAATCTAATTTAATCTAATCCTTATTCTGTAATAAAATGGATCACTACATTGTGTCTATTTCTCTCCTCTGATTATAAAACAGGTCTAAAAAGTTTAGCGTAGGCTTAAGACGCTAACTTTAAAATTCTTAGTGAGAACAGATGTATCTTACCTATCAGTATATATTCAAACATTTCTCTTCAAATAGTATGGGTTTTAAATCACCAAATTTTTTAACCTTGATTTTTTATCTTTAAACATGAAAATAAATACCATTGGAATATTTATGTTCATTTACTGTTGAGATATCCATATAATTTCTGTATTTATTTACATAATAATTGAATAGGAGATGTTTTTTTCCTCCGTCCTAAATACTTTTTCAAAGTAGACCATTGAGAATAAATTAAGCTTGAACAAAGTAAAATTAAAAATGCCATCCAAGTTTGATAACAAAATAGACCATCTAATTTCATATTAGGTGTTATTAATTTCTGAATTAATAAGAATGAGAATGATTTAAAATATAATAAAGGCAATTATATCTGCATCAAAGAAACCAGATTTTTAACATTTAGCTAGAGTTATATATGGCATCATAACTATTTTTTTATTTATCAGTTTAAAGAAAAAGATTGGAAGGCAAGCATATGGACATTGATGATAAAGATATGCGTTGAACTACAATGTATATGGAATTATTTTTTAATCCTCCGTTTAGTGGAGGAAAGTTAAGTCTACGCATTTTTTGAGAGACAGCTTTTGAAGAAGTAAATAATTTTTAATTGATATTTCTTTTGTTAAGCTTTTATTTTTGACTTGGAAATGCGTGAAGAAAAATAACTTGATGACATAAATTGCTCTTCACTTATTCAGATTTCCTTAAGAAACATAGCAATAAAAGGGTTGCACAGACAGACATATAAACAAACTGTTACCTGTGCTTCACAGAACATTTAATTTTCATTCATATTATTAATTATAATGTTTAGCCATTTTATATTGCTTTTGATCCAAGGGCTTGAAAGCACTTTGCAATTAATAATGAATTACTGAGGGTAAGAAAATCATGTTGCTCTAGAAATGCCGCATCAGTAACAATATACCACGATATTTTCTAGGAGTGTTTTCTGAAGGCAGCAGTAAGTCAAGAACAACAAGTAAATAGCAGATTAAAAGTTTTATATTTTTTGTTGCTGCTGGTGGTGGTTTTTGCTTTGTTTTGGTTGGTTTGTTTGGTTGTTGTTGTTTTTTATCTTCATGATTGACCTTAATTGTAATCTTTCATTTTAAAGAATAATAGAAAAAATTTATTTTCAGACTGTAGGGGAGCAAAATTATGGTTAGAAATCCTGTTTGTGACTTTGAAGAAACCAGCTCATTGAAGTGAAAACTTGACTGCACAACTCACTGTAACAAGTAATGAAAAAATATCAGCGAGTTAAAAAATTCTAAATAATTTCCCTGACACTTGAGTCAATAGAGTTTAGTTACCAGACTCTGAAACAGGCTTTCAGCTCCCACACAGCAGAGAATATAACCACAGGGTTAGTTATATGAAGGCAGTTGGATACAGTCTCTCAGTCATAACACAGAAGGCTGGATTGGCACGGGCTTTGCTATTAGTGATAAGCGAAGATGAGGGAACACAAGCAGATCCTGATGTATAAAATTCCCACAAGAGGGTGGTCATATAAAGAAAATGTGCATACATACATATACTTGTATATATGTCTACATTTACTTATTTGTGCACACATCCCTATATATGTATACAGTGTTTCACCAAAGAAGCCAAATAGCAGATGCTGCAATATTTCACTGGTTCCTGTGCTGCACAATGCCATGGCACAATATTCTGTAGCAAACATTATGTTTAATCAGTTGGTGCCCTCCCATACATGCACAATTCATAAGCTTAGCCAACTGTATAAAGTGAGTAGAAGTTGTATTACTGTGGGCTGGTATAAAGTATGCTGCTATAGAAAGTATCCCTTTTTTGTAAATTATCTTTACAAATAAATTTTACTTCTATTTATTATAATGAATTACGTTTGCTGATAGGAGCAGTAGATAGACTTACAGATAATGAGGTTTATATTACTGAGTATTTAAGTTATTTCCAAAGAGATCACTGGGTTTCTCAGATCAACCTTCTGTAGAGTAACACACAGAGTTTTATGTTCTTGCACTGTTTTAGGACTACCAACAAATCTGCCTTGCTACATACAACTTCTGATGGTAATTTATCATGCAATGGTATTTTAAGCAATCAGGATTTGCACGAAAGCACATCTTTTTTACTCAAATGTAAAAGTTCTGTGTTATGTAAACTCCCATTTACATTCACATCTACTGCGTTGTTTAATGTTTTGCTTTGTTTTGTTTAATTTTTACCACTAGTTCATATTTTGTAAGAAAACTATGTAGCAGTCTTACAAAAATAATTGTTCACTTAGGCTTTGGGAATATGATTTTTTTTTCTATATATGTTTGTATATATGTGCATGCATGTGAGTGTATATGCACGTATGAACATGCCAAGTTTGTCTAGCTGCAAATCATACATCTCATGGCTTGTTTAGTGACTTTAAATATCTTTACTATCAAGTGATCTGATAGTGGCTTTTTGATAAATTTGCTTGACATCTTTCATTATAAATGATTTTGAGGAACCTTTTGAGAAGTTCTGACTTCCCTGATGTTTGCCATCAATATCTGAAATTGGATATGGAAGAGCCCAGGGGTCTGAGAAGTGTCTTTTCTTTTCCTCTGCTATTCTGCTCAGGTGTGATTGTGATATAATCAATTGAAAGCCATGATTTCTTTTTTGTAAGCATTCATTCATTACTCATTCTGAAAAAAAGTATGTGAGTCCTATTTAATGAAATCAAAATGTCTTTTTTTTTGCCCCCTCTTTATCACTCATAGTCCAGATATAGCTATATATACACACATAAACATAATATATATATTTTGTGTGTATATGATAAAGATAAACATCTGAACTATCCTACAAAAATAAAGGCAAATACTCTGTAAATATATATATGTTAAATATATTAGCAGAAGCAAACATCAGATGAATCATTGAACAAAAAGTATCAAATCACTCTCGTATTAGGAAGATTGCTTTACTTATGCCATGCAGAAAAAGTCCTTTTCCTACTTGAAGGAATAGCTCCCAATTAGTGAAACATCAGGAGATTCTAAATACAACTAGGAACCATTATTTTCGTCTATTTACCTTCCCATTTTGAATCTGACACTTACTGAAGCTATTTTAAGCCAGAATATTCCAAGAATAACACACCTGATTTTGTTATCAATAAAGCATTTTTAGAGCAGTTTTTTCTGCTAGCCTCTTGCCATTACTGACCAATAAGGTTGGCTGCAATTTTTCTTCTTCTAGGCTATGGACCTCTTGCAAGCTAGTTCTTTACTCTTGAGTGTGTTTTTATTTCCAGCTGCCCCATCTCTGAGTCTCTGCATTAGTTTTTCCTCAGTGCTAAGGACTGCCTTTATTATTACTGGCTATGTGAACCTATATCAAAGTGTCAGCAATTCAAAATAATTTTTTTCTTCTTTCCTGAAAATAAGAAATTAATTTCAAAGGATCTCCTGCTCAGCTGTCAGTTACAGTAACAACCTCTAACCGTTTCTAAAATTTGTGATATATTTAATGGTTACAGAATTAAACCAACCAAAACCTACCAAACATGGGTTCAGAAAATAACTCTGGATTTGAGAACACAAGCAATTTAAACAGGTGATAGATCCATTTGGGTGTCAAATATTTTCCTTAAATGCATTGAGAGCTGTAAATACAGTTGTCAAAACCTAATAGGAATATAGCCGTCCTTGCAAGTACCAGAAAGATACATAGCTGTGCTAGTGTTAATTAATCTATACTGTGCTCCAAATTGTTATCTTCACAACAGTTTAAGTTATTGGAAATTCTCTTAAATTATGAGCAAATAACTGAAATTTAGTCAGCTAACTTAATTCCTTTTCTGCTTCTAAATTATAGACAATAGGGTAGTTTTACTCAGTTTTTCCTACTGACCACAAGTCATCGTTATCCATTAGATTTAGCAAACATTTTTCTTTCTCAGTGGTGTCCTTTTTTTCTGTTCAACACATGAACACATGAATGATTTGTGACTCACTCTATAGGCTGTGAATTGCACATATTGATGTCTCCAAAGGAAGATGTGTCCATTTTTGCAGAGGATAAAGTTTTGCTGTTTGTCCCACTTGCAGCACGGTCAGGAAGGCTTCAAATGGAGGAGGGCATTGATTTACCGGTGTATTACCTAGTACCTATTCAACACTTTGCCCCACATGTTCACTGGAGGCTATTCTCCATGTCCCGTTGTGCAAGAGATGTCTTGCTGCTGGGCTACTCCTATGTCTCCACTGCATCCAGATCTGTCACATATGAGGAATTTTAAAACATTACCTGTTCTTTTTTGCTCAAGCAGGGCATGTTGTTTTCCTTTGGATACTCAGATCATAAGAGCTGTATTTCCATATGACAGTCAGAGATCAAAAAGTGCTTGGGGCTTTTCTGGCTGAGGAAGAAAAGAATGCTGTACCATACCTTCAGCGAATACTACTTTTAGAGTTATCTAGCTTCACAAGCAACAAAGTACTTTTGCATACCTGATTGCTCTAGGGAATATCATTCACCCGATGTACCACACACTGGTAAAAATATGCATCAAGTGAGTGTTCAGTCTGATATGTCCTTGTCCTGCAGATACAACATGCCTACGTTGCATTATCTTTACCATTCACCAGCGCCATTAATTGGATGTGGTTCTGGAGTGCTGTTTATGCCAAAGAAAATCCGCTACCCTGCTTTTGGTACCTAAGTGATAATCCTTAAGTAAGAGGTACATAAGTGGTGCATAATTTGAAGTATGGCTGCATTGCCACACTTGGAGTCTTGCTCTTTCATGGGCTGGGCAATTAAGCAACTCAGATTCTTTAGTAAAATGTTGACACCAAAATCAGATACTCCTACGCAACAGATATGTCAGCTGCTTCAGTTCTTACTATCTCCATCAGCATTTCTGCTCACTACCCTTCCCACAAGTTGTCATTCCTGATGGCACAGTCAGCTCTTTGCGTGCTTGAGTAGCATATCATAAAACCCCAAATGTCCGCTATCCCAAAGAAGAAGCTTCCTTTAAAGGAATACTTTCAGTACTCAGCACCTCAAATCTTCTCTGAGATCTATACTTGTGAATATTACATGTTTTGCTGCATGATTTTACATTTCAAGAATGAATCAATTTTCTGTTTTCTTTGTTATATAAGCTTGGAGGTAGTGAATGTAGAGTACACAAAAATCATTTGTTGCTACCAGCACACATTAATGTAAAAAATATTACCATTTCTTACTCATGAAAAAATGTTTATATTTAACAAACAGTTACCTGTTAGAGGCTAAACAAATTCCTTATTGAACTCACATATATGAGCTCATCTCCAAAGACTATTTAGAATAAATAGCAATGATTTTATCATTACTATCTACATTTAAAGATTCTCTGAGAATCAAAAATAAACTTTATTGGATTTGCTTAGAGCTGAATTTCAGCTCTTGTTAAATGCTGATGAAAGTGTAATAGACTTTCAACTTATATTGCAGATGTTCAGTGAAAATTCTAGCACAAGAAAAAGAAATCAATACAATCAGGAATATTGTGTCATACTGTATACAGGGTATTTCAAAATGGTATTGTAAGAATACAGTCTTTATTATATGTGAGTATACTGGTCTGGTCGGAAGTCACAACAGCCATGTTGTGACTGCTGCTGAGCAGCGCTCACACAGCACCAAGGCCCTTTCCAACATTCACCCCCCCCAGTGGGATGGGGTGGCCAAGGTCTTGGGTGGGGACACAACCAGGACAGGTGGCCCAAACTGACCAAAGGGATATTCCATACCATATGATGTCTGCTCAACTATAAAGCTAGGGAGAAGCAGGAGGAGGGGAGGGGCGTTCTGTTGTTCTCCAGGGCAACTGCTACTGGTCTTGGAGCCCTGCTTCCCAGGAAGGGGGCAGACACCACCTGTTGACAGGAAGTAGAGAATAAATCTTTGTTTTTCTTTGCTTTTGCAGGTGGATTTGCTTTGCTTGCTTTGTTATCAGTAAAATGCTCTTGTTTTACCCACAAGGGTTTTGTTTTCCTATCTTATTTTTCTTCCCCTTTTGCTCTGCTGAGGTGGGAGAGGGAAAAGGGGATGGTGATAGAGTAGCTTGGTGGGCTCCTGGCACTCAGCCAAGGTTAACCCACCACATGTAAGTATGAACTAGACTAGAAATGAAGAGCTATAGATATTTCTTATAAAGTTATTGAGCCAATGAAAGAATGTCAACAAATTAATTGCAGATATAGAGGTGTAATTTCTTCACTCGAAATTGAAGAAAGAGGATAGTATAAAAACACACCGAATAGGTCAAATGGTTCTCTCTTTCCTCTTCATGTAGCAGTTCACCACTGCCCATGTCATTCAGTTCAGCAAATATGCAGTAATCAGCACAATGCTTTGAAGAATTCCTCTCAAGCAACTGAATGAAATGTTTTTCTGTTTGCGTAGACAGAACCTATAGTTTCCTTCTATAGACATCTCAGGTTTTCCCATGAACAACAGATCATCACTATCTCTTAATTCTTTGCTCTTTGTAAACTGATTGTCTGCAGTACTCTGTTAATATTGCTACATTTGAAGCCAAAATAGATTGAAACAAAATGTTACTGAAAAGGTAAGTGGTTATAAGCTTGGTTAGCCTGCAATGAGCTGTTCACCTCTGCAGCAATTGCACAATCAATTCTGTGAGGGTAAAGCTGGCTTAGCTATACATGCCTTGGTTGCTGTCTTCTTTGAGTTTTCCACTGGCATAAGCCAAGTCTGGATGTGCCTCCATTTTGGAAAAAAGCATAGTTTGATTCTCAGCAATAGACTTCTGACAAAATGGATCAAAATGTTGTTAAAGCTTGGGATTAGTCATCATTTATAGCTTGTTTTCTTTTTAGTAGTTTTGGGGTGTTTAAAATTCCATGATGGTTAAAAATATGAAAAGGTTAAGGAGTATAAGAGGGAATAACTTCACATGGTTAAGTATTTATGGATAAATAAAAGACTAGAATCAGAGTGCAGGAGTAAATTGTCTGTTCTTGCAGTGGAAAGAAATCACAAATTAAGTTCTTAAGGGACCTGGATGGGAACACATGTTGTTCAACATATTGATAAATAAGCTGGAAAAGAAAGCAAAAAATGTGGTGACAAAGACTGCAGCCTGTTTGTAAGGAATTGCAGAAAGACCTCATAAGGCTGGAACAAAACAAACAGTGAAATTCAATGCAAATAAATGTAAAGTGACACATATAGGAAAATATAGCCCTATCTTCACATATAAAATGATGGTTTCTCGAGTTTACCATTACCCTGCAGGAGTGAGGTTATCTCTCATAACCCTGTTAACAGCAGGGATTATGATTGATTGGATAGCAAGTGCCATAAAAATGTCAGTTTGGTGCTTGGTAGTTGTCAGAAAAGTGAATTAAATGCCAGGAATTATTAGAAAAAAATAATAGAGAGCAAACTAGAAAGCATTAATATGCCACTGGTATATATATTCGTGGTTAGCTTGCATCTTGATGTGTTGCATTCAGTACCTGTGCTCCCATTTCAAAGAACAGTATAGAGAACTGGAAAGGTTCAGAAAAGGGCAGCAAAGACAATTGAAGATATACTGTGGCTTCTCTGTGAAGAATGAGTATGTTGGGACACTGCAGTTTGGAGCAGTGACACCTGATAAGAGTTATGACAATGATCCCTAGGATTATGTGTGGTGGTGAGGCTGGAGAGAGATCAATGTTTCAAAACCCTGAGAGTACCACATGAAGGTGGGAGAAACCCCATTCAAAACAGAACGAGGTTCTTCATGGAAAGACTAGATGAGTTATAGAGCTGCTGTCTGAAGTATGTTATAGGTGTTTAAGGTTTATATGGAGGAGAAAATGGGAAGAGTTCATGGCAGAAAAAAACTATTTCTGCTTGAAAAGTCCCTGAGCTAAAAGCAGCTAAAGCCAGTGGAGGGTATTAATTTGCCAATTGTTGTGCTTGCATCCAATTTTGCCCTTGTTGAGAGTAAGATACCTAATTAGATGGCCTTAAGTCTGACCCGATACAGAACACTGTTTTAAGGTATGGAAAAAGAGTGTGAATCATGTCTCTGAAATAGCTGTAAGGGATTAACAGACTAGCATCTGACTTACTCTTTCCTTATTCCCTTTAAATAATGAAGCCCAAGCCAGTAATTTTTAAGATAAAATTGTTTAGCTTCAGCAATTCAAAATGTTCAAAATTCAAATGTTTTACAGAAGCAATATCTTACTGTAACACTTCAGGATTTGCCCAGGCCTATTGGATGCCTCTGAGCAATCTTCTTTCTTCAAAAAGGTGTTGTCCTCTCTGTACTATAGAGAACTGCTTTGTCAGATTTGGCACCTACCCACCTGGACCTTTTCAGCATGGCAAGAGACATTCCCCAGCTCCCCAGATTTCCTAAATATGCCCTTCATAAGCTGTTTCTGCCTAGTTTGGCTTTGATCCTTCCAAGGGAATAGTGAACTTACTCTTTTCACCCACATATGTTGTGTTCCTAGAACTTCATTTCAGTGGAAAAAGAGAATGAGTAGATGTGTCTAGAGTTATAACTTATCTGAGGTGCCATCTAGAGACAAAAGTTAGTATCACATACCATTTTAGTTTAACAATTTATCACCTTTCTTACTGCTCAGCACCTCTCATTGCACTCCCAATAAGAGCCACCAATTAAGGATGCAGTGTTCACAATTTTTCTCGCAGGATTATCCTCAGAGCTGGGTGCTGCTTCTGACTCTCTTTCTGCAGGTTAAATTTTCTTGGAGTTAGGTTGCTGTATCCTTGCCATTTGAGTCTTTTCTAGTTAAGCAGCTTTAAGTGGTTTCCAAAGCTGAATCTGGCAGCCCCGAGGGGGTCTCCTTCCCTATGCCCTGAGGGCTGGCTGCAGGCTGCCAGCTTCTCTGAGTCTCTGCATTTTCCCTCCAAGCTCCTTTTTGTCTCTGCCTTGACCTTAAAAGCCACCACATCTGACACACTTGCAGCTCTCAGACACAGAGCAATCTCTTTTTTACAGAGGTTTCAGATGTGAAACAGACAGGAGGCTGTATGCAGGCAACCTTCCTTTCTGCTGTCTGCTGCTCTGCCACAGCCTTTGTAAAAAAAATAAAAAAATAAATACAAGCGTGTTTATGATCAAACACAAACATTGACAGTTTTAGTATCTGTCACTCAAAACAAGCAATAAATCAGAACAGTCAGGAAGGGAAATTTAAAATAGATTTTGGAATGCATAGTAAGAAGACATTTTATTTTCAAGGGCTGTCAGAGATCTTTATTTTAATAGCAGCTGTTGATATTTTATTCTGGTTTTGGGTTTTTTCTGTATATGGGTAAAAAATGTGTATGAGTAGGACGAGAGGAACTAGAACTATGGACTAGCATAGTTACCTCTATCATTAAAAAAGTAAAAAGAATAATTAAAAAAGAACATGACTGTACCCCCAAGACAGAAAATTAACTATTTGTAGTAACATGATTCCATGTAGCTCCTTGCCCTAGTGAGAAACTTTATGCTTCAGCAATAATGTTTATATATAAACTTTGCCTGTTTAGTGTTGAGCTCATTTGCAATCTATTATAAAGGTTTTTCAAGGCTATTAATCTGAATTACATATACTATTCACAGGCATTTCATATTTGGAAGAATTATATATACCAACTTTTGACAGAAAAAATCTTAAGTCTCTATTGGAGCTATTATAACCTATGGATTTACAGCTTACTAGGAGTTTCTCCAACCAGCAGATCTTTGACCCTCCCTGCCTGTATTATTGACAAACTAGAGAGATATTACAGTCATCAGAGATCTGTTGACATTTTAGCTGTATTTATTTTCTGCTTGGGACTCTCATATAGGTTAGTTCTTGACCTGCTTAGGTTCAGTAATACAGGAACCATCACAATGTATATACCAGAAGCTTATGGGGCACTCCTTGACAGAAGGATAAAAGGCTCTTTAATTTAATGTCTTTATGGTCCATCATATTAAGCGCTATTTCTATACTTCATCGAGTCAGATTCCTATTTCAGTTGCACAGGTGAACCTTAGGAGTAATCCCACTAAATATAGTGGAATTATTAGGCATTTATGTCAATGGAAGAAAACATAATTTTGTTCCTACTTTGCAGATCACTGACACTAAGGAACATAATGACTTCTGTAGTGCTGTAATATTCTGTCATGTCAATGAAATTACTATTTATGGTGCATTAAGAATAGTTTCCTTCCAGAATAAGCAGAGGATAAGAGTAGTGGGCATATACTGTGATCCACTTTTCTAGATCAAATGACTGAGATATTTTTCTTCATGAGACACAAAAAAAGTAGTAATGTACATTTCACTACAACAAAATAAAAATATTTCCCCCTTCCTCTCCCACACTCCATAAAGAAGCTGTTTCAACATAGATTCTTGTCTTGTATTTCTGAGGAGTAATTGACTACCTGAAGAATTTAATACAAACTTATTTTATGTTTTTACATTTATGTCTTGAATTACTCTTTTTGTTCCTGAGGTGTGAAAGCAGCTTAGCTGTGATCACCCCAGAAGCCTGCAACACTGACCAGTAATCACTACTATTTCACTGCTCTTATCCATTTCCATTAACATTTTAGTTCTAATCATGGAAGCCTCAATTTTCTAGGACCTATTTTAGGGCTTCCTTCCAGATTTTGAAAGTAGCCCAGCATATTCAT
This sequence comes from Coracias cyanogaster, assembly GCA_033124195.1. NCBI lineage: Eukaryota > Metazoa > Chordata > Aves > Coraciiformes > Coraciidae > Coracias > Coracias cyanogaster. The sequence continues at coordinate 39,785 of JAVSBS010023284.1, forward strand.
CTAGGCTCACAGAATCCTTAAAAAAAATTTCTAAAAGGTCAGAATTGAGATTTTGTAAATAGCAACTGGTTTTGAAAAGTTTATTTTTAAAAGTCTGGATTTCCCACATTAGATTACATTGTCCCCAAGTAGTAGTATAGATGGGGAAATCTAGTGGAATTATTGTGTGTTACATGCTTGTCACATTAAAACCCACCTCAATTTAATATAATGAAAAATGTAACCATCTTATTCTTCTACTTGAGATTGCACTCAATAAAAAATGCAGTATCTACCATCATAGTCCAACTGTACAGCAATGTAAGAAGCAGTTAGTGGGAATTTATGTGATCGTGACACCAAACCTGTAATGAAATGAGTTCCTCAGGGGGTGCAAATCAGCTAGATTTCTATTGTTCAAGTGGAAATAGACAAATTTACGTCAGTTGAGAATCCGGTGTATATATTTTTGCATCCTTTTTAATTTTTTTCACCTACTATTATTATTTCTGCTCCCACATGTGCACTTTTTACCTTTATGCCAATAGCGCAAAGTGAATTGTGATGAGCAATGCACAGTCCCTGTCCAAGCAGTCTTTCCTTTTGATTTGTGATCACATTTTCTTCTGAACATTCATCCAAGAATTTTGACAGTAAGGTCAGGTCAAAAGTTGAGGAATGAATATTTTTACTTACATAGCTTAATGAATTGAGGTCAATTTTCTGTTCAGAATAATCTGTAGAATAATAATTTTATCTTTCAGCTGTAGGTTTTCTATCACAAAAGCACCTAATTACTTTGTTTTAATCAATTTAATATGCTTTTTCCAGTTGATAAATGAGATCAATAATGTTGTAATTCTTTCAATACTGAACTAATGTGCAACTCCTTCACTATGCTAGGCATACAGAGAACACAGTAAATGCATTAGAAATCATAGCCAGGAAAAAGAGATCTTGTATCAGCTTTTGGGTTATAGGATCTATGAAAGTATGGAAAAGTTGACAAGGAAAAAAAAATGTTATAGACTGATTTTGATGTATACATCCTATGGTATCTCTTCCCTAGAAGAGCTGTATAAATCAGTTCAGAATGTACACTTTAGTGTCAAGATTTAGAAAGGAGAGAAAAGAAAGACAAGCTAATAATGGCTGGCAAATAATTAGTTGCAGCTGTGATTATGCATCCTATTGATCTGGTAAATAAGGATACCTCTTTGGTAGCATTTTTGGTCAGAAATGGTTTTATTCTCAGAAATTTCACCCAATTTAGATAATCCAAAGCCCATAAACAATACTGTTTTAAAGATTAGAGTTTGTACTCTAATCATTTTCTTCAGGTGAATGATTTCTGCTGTATGAGAGTATTAAGGAAGACAGGACATTGCTTCATGAAAAAGTAAAGGATCCTTTCCGAGCTGAAGGAAGAGAATAGGAAAAGCTTGACTTTATGTTCATGAGGGCAGGAAAAATGTAGCCATTAGTTGGAAAAAAGAGTGAATTCTGTTCTGAGACTGTGAAAAGTAATACACTTGACTAACTTCCCCTAACATTAGCCTGCTCAGGCATAAATGATGCAGCACTCATTAAAAAATGTAGTGGTCCAATTTTTATAAAAATGAAAAGTTGCAGAAGTCACACATGTGATTTCCTATGTATATGGCTTTCCCCTAGCACTTATTACACCACACAGTATCAAGATGGTATTGCTATAAGCTTTTAGCGATGTTAGACTGTCCTCAGCTGTGATCTCCACAGAATGGAAATAATAGCTCAAAATGGAAGATGGGCCATGAACATGTCCTTGTAATGTCTCATTGGCTGTTTCATTGTAATGTTCCACCTGTTATAATCATATTTTAAACATAAATGAAGGTATTATATGGCAAACCAGGAAAAAAAAATGTTTCCAATCTGATTTCTTTCACCATAGTAATGTAAAGAACTGCCCAACAGCAGCTCTGGAATATTAAGAGACACTTTCCACATGAATATCTGGGAGTCTCCAGTGCAAATGCATAGCAGGTGTCCATTTGAAATTTATGGTGATAGCAGATTCAAACACACTTGTCACCTAAATCCTTCAATTAAAAGATAACTACTGAGGCAAAGAAAACTGTCTCTGTACATTTCTTACACATTCCTGTTTGTTTTTTTTTAGAGAACCCTCAGGCAAATTCTCAGATAAATTTGGTACCCCCTGTTTGAACTGATCAGAATGGTTGAATGTTTTGTATAGAAATGTTACTTTTAATAAAATAACCTAGAAGTAAGTAGAATTTTGAATTAAAAAAAAAATATATCAGATTTCCTTTTCCAGTCTCAGCTTCATCTACAGGAGTAAACTACAGTCTTTAATGAACTGGGCTTTAAGGAGCAACACAGAGGATGATATCTATGGTATTTCATAGACTATGTGAAGAGAATTTTTTAAAATATAGGAGCTTCTACAGAAATTAGTCTATTGGGAACAAGGGTGCCCAAGGTAAAAGCAGAATGCAAAAGAACGAGCTTGAGTCCAACACACAAGCTGTACTCTTGCCTTGGGACTAAATCAAAACAGTACTGTTCTGATTGCACTGTGCATGTTACTATCTCAAATAACAAAAGAAGCCAGACATGTTTGTTAAAGACACCTTATCAGCCTAAAGGGGAATGCAATCGTTATGTTACTTTGGAGATCTGTTTCATCTGTAACTCCTAGAAATAACTCCTACGTAAGAATCTCCTTCCCTGTCTCGTTCCTCACAAGCCAAGCCACTACCTTTGATTCAGCCACCTCTGACAAAAAGGTGGGAAATACGAGTCTGCAAACTTTAGCAGAAAGAGAAATATAAGAACATGCTGTACTCCCTCCTTTTCCCCCTCTGACACTCAAGATGTGAGCATATTATGATAAATTTTATGGACAGTTTTCCTTGATACACTATCTTACTTTGTAGTAAGATGCAACTCTTCCATCACAAAGTAAATTACTCCACTCTGCGATGCCACAATTTGGGAATCAAAGATGAAAAAAAAAGTAATCTTTTTATAAACAGGTATGGAAGTTAGTATCTGGCTTTGTTAAGATCTGTACAGACCTGCAAGTCTGTGTTTATAAATGCCTAATTCATTTGCATAACTGTTTCAAAAATGTTCAATTCACAGCTGCTAATAGAACTTCAGTTATCAAGGGCAAATTGAAAATGGATTTTTCTTCCAAGATGCACAAAGATAGCCTATGCATTTGACAATTAATTTGGGCTCTGTATCAGATATTTTGCAGATTGGAAGGGCAAGACTCAGAACAGAAGAAAACAAAGTTGTAGTTCTCTTCAGCTGACTTAGGAAGGCATTCCAAACAGTGGGTCAGTTTCCCACACAAGCGAACCAAAAATTCCAACCAGATTTAAGCCTAAGTCTTCTTCATAACAGTTTTGAATGAACTTTAATCGAAGTATGAAAACTAAAAAGAAAAATAAGATATAAACCCTCAATCTGCTCATCCCTACAACAAATAGTATCTCTAAAGGAGGGTTTTTTTTTTTTCCTTTCTATGGGAAAAACTTAACTTTTTTGTTCTTAATCGGGAGTTTGGATAGGCAGTACGCGGAAGACATTACATATTGTCTTTAGAGCCATACTAACTATGGAGTGAATAGAGTGTTTTTCTGGCTGCATGAAAGTCAGGAAGGGAAGATTTATGTTAATACCTGCCTTGGTGGTTTTGTTCTGTTTGTCTGTACAGTTCTAATACACAGAGAGCGCAGCCATAGGTCACTGTCCTCTTGCATTATATTAAGAAAAAAATTGCAAAAAATGGTGCCAGCTGAGCTTCTTACAGAAGTCTAAATAGTTCTTTACAGAAAAATAATTTGTAATAGAAGTTTCCAAGCAAAGGTGCAGGCAAGAATACCCTATTTCTCCTGGTTATTATAACCACACTTCTGGTTATTTTGAGTGAATGTCACTGTGGCAGGTGACCAGAGACAAAGGGGACAAAGTCAGTTGTCTTGATAACTTACCTAAGAGTTGAGGTTTGCCTTTAATAGTACACGTATGAAGCAATTTGTCTTGATAGATTCAAACTCCTCCTGCCAACAGTCACTCCTTAATTCTAGCTGGCATACTTGCTTATTTGTCCTATCTCATAGTAAAGATCTTATACTCTAATAATGGTGATGACAAATTGATAGCAAGTGTTTTTCTGTGCATCATATCAATCTTTCTAGTATGTAACTCAAATTTCTACTGTAAACTTATCGTGTTCAGAATGGACTCTTTTTTTTCTGTGAAACAGGAATATTTGAAGCTTTTTCATTTTGTGGAGTTTGTACTTGTGTTCATCTCATGTTCTATGACTGCAGCAATCAATCGTTTTGTGGATTGGCTGATCAGTCTGCAGGCTGGAATACAAATACCTGACTACTTCTGACTATTTCAATTAGGCAATTGTACTATATGTACCATTTCACAGTTGTTGTGGTTGGAAGATGTGCGAATAATGTGGGTAGCCTCGTCTTTTAAAGAAAAAAATTTTAAAAGGTAAGAAAACATGCCCATAGATGGCTAATACTCTCCAGATGCATGTGCTTTGTTGCCTTATCCCAGCAGTCAAGTGTTTCTCTCAAGAAACTTTAAAAAAGACAACTAAAGTTCTTTGAAAGTGCATGAATCGCATCAGCTTGCAAAAAAAGCTAATGGCATGATGCAGGTGGCTACCTCTCATCTCCCACACCTGCTTTTCTTCTCAGTGGGCACCACAGCCAGACACTTTGCTGCACCTGGGATGGGACAATGTCCTCAATGGCTTCTCAGTTAGCACTTAAACATCTTAGTGAAGATGAGGATCCTCCTGGGATTAATAGAAACTCATAAGCTCACTGTCTGGGTAGCAGAACAAACAGTGTGGAAGTTTGCTATAGTGCTAGTCCTCTGTGGAACTGTGGATACTGCAGTACCAGAGACAGCAACATAAAAAAGCACGATTGCATGATCTCGTTTTTCACACACCAAACAAAAGTACACTTAGCACTAAATTTGGGCTTCTTTCCCAGGTCCTCAGTTCAAATACACCTGAAAATGGGATTTCTTTCCACTGAAATATTTCAAATACTTTGGGCCAGAATGCTGCTTAGCCCTGAATACAAATCAAGTCTGCATCAGAAGTGAAATGACAGTTTATGGCTCCACAAAAACAGCTTGGTTTCAAGGCAAATAATAATAATAATTTAAAAAAAAGGTGCCAGTTGCACAAATCTAAAGTATGACACTCCAAGAGACAGCCAGCAGAACAAGAAGGGGTCAGAGGCACTTGGTGTAGAGAAATATATTATGTCAAAATAGGTCTTAAATTTTACCAGTGAGTTGAAAACACAAAAAGACAGGGAAACTGCTACTAAACCATATCTCAACAAGACTTTGTGGTATTTGCCATCTAAAAATGTACAAACTGGACGGTTTCATTATTATTGAAGTGCTTTGTGACATACCTCTGTCACGTTCAAGCTTCAGGGAACTGTATTCGTTTTTTGTTGTTAAAATGTGAAAGATCTTAGACTTTGCCTAATGCATGGAGTGACACATGTCTGAACAATGATTCAGGGCCAAAACCATGATCCAAGAGACTTGGTCTCTCTAGTTGTTTGGTTATTAACATTATCAGATTTGCCTGTTAACCACTGGTGATCCCAAACAGTGGGGCTACTGCCACCTTTGCCACCAACAGAGACATGGACTAGAACAATAACAAACAACTACTGACACGCAATAGTGTTTCAATATTGAATCTCTGAAGCTATATGCACAGTAAAACCTTTGGAGTGTGCCTACTATGCTCTTCTACTTCTATGAAGGTCTAACAAGCATTAATATTTTCAATCTTAATCTCACATTATTTCTACATAAGCATCAAAAAACCCCCACTCAAATTATTTTTCTCCTAGTAAGATGTGTGCTACAGAGTTTTTCTCCATTAAGGTATATAAAGAATTATGCTACAAGAATATAATAGCAAGAGAAGTACTTGTTCAGTTGGTTTAGGCACAACCTGCATGTAATCTTACTTCTAGGTTATATTTACCTGATAAAAATCTTATGATTTTGAGCCTCTTTTCTTAACTATTAGAGGTAAATGTTTGTAAAGTAATAGCCAAGTTAAAGAAATGAAATAGCCTTCAGAGTCCATAAAGGAAAATTCTACATCTAAGAGGCAGTTTTCTAGAAACTCAAATTTAATGTAGCGAATGCAAAAATGGATTGATCATAATGATATGAACTGTTAGATCCATCTTCACTGTTTATAAACTGCATTTCAGCCAGCAATAAATTGCTGATGGCACAATGCAACATAAGATTTTCAGAACTACATTTTTACCTTTATCGAAGTTTGTACCTTAGAACATACACAAAGGATCATATTTTTATCGGCTGTAGATGCATGAAAATATGCAACCTTTTAACTGTATCTTTAGGCTAAACTCAGCTCTTATACAGTACATTATAATAAACCTTATGTGACTGTTACTTTATGGCTTCCCATGGGGGTATGTTTTTCTTTTTTAAAAGACTTGAGTGTTTCATTTAAAGTTCCTTGAGGAAAGTAATGCAGTAATCAAAGTGTAGTAATAGTGACTTTCCTCTCAGGGTTTAGAAAAGAAAACAAAGTAAGATTTTGTAGTAGCTGAATTAGAGTGTTGGTTTTACACACTGGAAAAATAATAAGGTTCTACCCTGTGCCAGGTGAGAAGCAGACTGAACAGGAAATGTAATAAGGCAGAAAAATATCTTCCAAGTTGCACTTGTGATGGTAACAGATTGGACTGAAACTTTCTGATGTACATGGAAGGCTTCTGGAAAATTCAGATGATTTAGGATTGAGTTACTCTATACTTGCAGAAGAGAATATATCTGAGTGAGATTGATGAGCGAATCATGTAGCAGAGTATATCACACTGGACTCTTGTCTTCTGTTTGCTTGTGGCTGCAGCCTTTTTTCAGTCAGAAAGCTTTCTGCATCTTCAGGGAAAAATCAACTGTATTACACTGGCAACAAGCCCAGAGAGGCAGAGGCTAATTGTCCTAATTATAAGTGGAAAGCCAGGTGGGGACATTTACAGCTTGAGGCCAATCAGAGCTGATAGATAAGAATATGGGTCTCCTCTCTTGAGAGAAGAAAATGAGTAGGGATAGAAGATTTTTGACTTTGCAGTGTTTTGAAGTGTTAGGAGAAGACATTGATAAGGTTGTAGGCAAAGTGAGGAGAATAGATTACTGTTCAAGTGCCGTTTCTAATTACTTGGAATTGGATTTTCATTGTTTACACTATAACCCTGGTGAGGCTTTGTTTGTTTTAAATATTTTGAGTGTTGTTTCTTTGCATTGTATACTGAATGTCGTGGTTTTATCTGATCTCTCATCTTCTGCTCTGGGGTTATGCCTCTGCAGCTGAATCTGGCAGCTCTGGAGAACTTCAGACTCCAGTGTGTTTCTTAAAATATCAAGCAGGGGATTGGTTTTTTTGTTTGTTTTGTTTTGGTTTTTTCAGAAATCTTGTTATATAGTTATTTGGGCACCAAAAAAGTCCTGATTTCATTAATGTGCTTTTCTTTCTCACTAGTGAGTTTCCTTCAGTGTATCCATAGCAATGAGAAGTGCATGACTAATAAAACATGAGTTGGTACAGATCTTTTAAGTATGAGATGCTCTGACTATGAGATTAACAGATCTGGGCAGGAATATGTAGTATAACAAACCCCTTCTTGATTAGTATGTTTAGACTAAAAATCCAAGCTTTCTGTATTTCTATTTTTTCTGGTTTTGTTTGTTTGTTTGTTTTTTAAAGGAATGGACTAATGTATGTCATAATTAAATTAAAGTGAGAATATTTTTTTTTCAACAGGACCCAAGTCTAGTGATTTTAATACCTGAATTGCACTGAAGTCTGAACATATAATGCTGAATTTTTGTTCATTCTGCATTAAAGGATCATAATTCCTTATTCTCATTTTTTGTGTTATACTTTTTTTAAAGAAAGTCAGTGAAATGGTCTGATTTTGGGAAAAACAGTTAAGAACACTTGGGAAAGATGATATGATTGGGTAGGCAGGAGAAAAAGCAGAGGGAAGCTTGCAGAGAAGATCTGGGAGGCTGCATTTCAAGCAGAAATTCTGAAAGATTGTTGAGAGTTACAGAGAACAGAGGTATAGTCAAGCCTCAGAGGTCATAGAAGACCCAGAGGGGTTGATGCAGAATTTGTTGCAAACCAGAAAGTCATTGAGCTAGATGAAAACAAGCCTGAAAATGAAAATTTGTCTTGCAGGGGCACAACAGAAGAGAGGCACACTTTAAGTCCTTCTTCATTCATTGTCTCTCATAGATATTTTGACTATATTTGTTTGGACATAGTCTGTCGGAATAGTTAAGTTTCGCATCTTATTTTAATAAAATGTAGCTTTTTGAATGTGAAAAACTTGCTTTTATTTATTTTTTTTTTAATTTACATTTCATAAGGATAAGGCCTTAATCCTTAAGATCCGCCTTAAAGTACTGCTATACTTAGATTTCCTTCCTAGAAAGTAAGGATGAAGCTTGATCTGTGATATGTCACACACAAAAAAATGAGCTTCCTTTCCCTACACTATCTTTAGATTCAAAATGTGTGAATTTCAGAGTGGATTTTGCTGTTTTCATGATAGTGCCAAACTACCTTTCCCTGACATTGCTTGATTAGGGATTTCCCCTCATGGCTTTTTGAATATCTCTACTGTTCAACCTGCATCTCTATTCACTAGCCTAAGCCAGGATTTCTAGTCATTAAAAACAAGGTTACTGCCTCAAAATTTTGTCATGCTTAATGCTTCTTCTTGTGTTTAGAATGAATACTTGTGGCCAAGATACTCTGATGACGTCAGCGTAGACATCCATTTTATAGAAAACTTGTCTTACTCTGGTTTTGCTCTTCAGGATACCACCAGCATTATGGGATTGACTGACTATCTGTTCAAATGTCCTGAGATAGCCTAATTTATATAAAATGTCACCAGGTTGTGGAGGGTAGGGATGGACAAAGTCTTATTATAGTACCTTTGAATCCACAACGCCTACCTCTGCCCTTGTTCCCCCCTGAATTTAATAACATTGCAACTAACTTCACTACTAATAAGAATTAATTACATATGTGCTTCTAATCTACTTATCACTTCAAAATAGGCAGAAGACCTCTTGAAAACTAGATCTGCATAATCTACAGGTATGTATTTGCTGTCATATGTTGCTATCATTTTCCCTTACCAAGGAAAAATTCAAAGAGATATTATTACCCACAGGTTTCAGTAGTTTTGCCTTATGTAGCTATATATGGTTGGGATGGGGAAAAGCCCACCCCTACTTTCAATCCAGCTTGAGGGCTCAGCATGTGAGCTTAATACACCTCTTGTTTTTGCCTCTTGATACATAGAAGTTATAGTTACAGTATCAGACCTAATTTACTATTTACTTTTGCTGTGATGGCATTCTGCAATTCAAAAAGCAGCAGCACTGATGTCTGGTGGTCTTAAAGTACTGTTTGTGTAGCTGGAAGTTGTCTTGATCATGCCAGAACTGCCCTAGGCACCAGAAAGGATGCTTTGGATTCGTTGTAATGAGAAAATGCCTTAGTTGGTGTAATGTGTTTGAAACATTTATCCATCTCTGCATTAAAATCTGAGGAAGCAATGGCTGGTAGTGAAAAGTGCTTGTCCTTTAAGTGGAATATGTTATTTGTAATTCCGCTGCTTGGTAGTTCTATGCACTGGATTTGGCCAAGCATACACTGCACAAACAAGGCTGTTAGTTCAAATGTGTTTCAGTAAGCAATATTATCTATTCTTTTTTTTTTTTTTTTAATGTAAGTTGGTGTTTGAGTATGATCTACTTTTTCCCTTACATTCATGTGTTGCTTACCTTCTTAAAACATAAGGTGTTTTAGCCAGGCTGTAGGCATTTCTGTATGCATGGCCAGCAATGAATACTTTGTAGATGCAAGGACTTCACAAATACCAGATTTTATCTCTAGCTTTCATTTTTGCTAACACTTTATTCTTGATGATAACAATGGCAAAACCCTCATGTAAGGTGGATGAAGCTTTTTTTTCCCCCCTGGTTTTTTTTGTTTGTTTGTTTTGTTGTTGTTATTGTTGAAAAGCTTGAGCAAGATCGTGTAATTTGGCAAGCTGCTGTATCTTCAGTTCAGTATATATGTGTGCACAGGTCCAGGATGGCTTAAAAATATTATAAAAATCACTGTAACAAAAATAAAAAACATCACTGTTCCGTGTAAGATTACTTTTTTCCTCTTGTAACAGGCAGTCCCAAACCTGTATGTTCAGAGGTAGAGTTGATACTTTTGCAGACTTTCACTTAAAGTTCATTGAAAAGCTGCAGAAATGCCTTTGGTTTTCATTGCTGGTAGACCAGATGTTCAGTGTTTTGCTTTTAGCTGATCTGATATCCATCTTTCACATATCATGTAAAAAGCACCCTTTAAAAGCAATGTTTCTGTCACTTCTTATTGTTCATTTCAGCATTCAAAAGGCTGGATAAATGTTACAGGGTATAATGGATATGTCATCTATTAGCATTTAATGTGAAAGATGTGTATATCCTGGATATCCTGGACAGTTTCCAGTCAAATACCTTAAGAGAAAAGTAAGGTATTACTCATCAAAGAAAAAGACCTAATTTGTATCAGATTCATAAGCTAGTACATCAGATATATTTCTGCAAAAATGATACCTTGTGTCACGTACTGAATTGAATTTGTCAGATGCTGAACTGAGTCAGGTGCATCATCCACAACAACATGTACATCATCAGTAGTAGCAAATAAATCACCTACAGAATTGAATATATCTCTAGTTTAAGAAGACCAGTAGTGAACTGATAGTATTTGCAGTCACATGTTTGGCTGTGTTTGTTAAAGAGGTACATTCCTGATAAATGAAATGCTTGATGTGCATCTGACATAACATTTGCTGAAATATCCATGCTAAGAACAGGACCAATTGTATGAGCAGCTGAATTGCATGCATCAAGTTACTACAGCAATCACATTTGACACATTCACTTTCTAGGAGACACCAGTCATGTGAATGGGATGAAGTCACTGTCAGCAACAGCTTTACAGCAGGAACTATTAGTTATAGCTGACAATGTCACCTCAGACATGTAACAGTTCGGTGTGGGGTTGACGCACTCACAGAAGAAGATTCATCACCCTGAGAATAGAAGATGGTAGAGAAGACAGTCAAATGTTTTTCATCTTGCTTACTTTTGTCTGGATCTTTGATAAAAAGCTCCTTCAGTTCTGTTGAGCCTGACTCTACCTTAAATTTTGCTGCTTCCTGTATGATTGTGTCTCTTCCCATCGGTTCATGTAATGCTCAAGGTATGGGAATAGATATAAATAGAGCATCCAGCCTCTGCAGTTATGAGCTGGGCCAGGGAATGTTTCCAACCTTGTTACTTTGGTTGGCCATTTGCATTTTAAGTAATTTGGGAAAGTGACATGCATTGGAA
>JAVSBS010023286.1:0-13639 GCA_033124195.1 Coracias cyanogaster
GGCTCCCGCGCTCGGCGCTCGCGCCCGGCCCCGCCCCGCCCGGCGCGGCCTGGCCCGAGGGGAGGGGCGGCGGAGCGGAGCGGAGCGGGGCGGCGGGGCTCGTCGCTGCCTCCGGCCGCGGGTAGGTCGGCGGCGGGTAACGTGACACCCGCGGCTGGGGGCTTATAAGCCTTACGCGGGGCGCGGGGCCGCCGGCGGCGAGCCGGGAGACAGGCGGAAAAGCGGCGGCCGCTCGCCCTCCCACACGGGCTGAGGCGGTAGCGGCGGCGGGAGCAGCGAGAGCAGCCCGCTGAGGTGAGAGGGCGGGGAGGCTCGCAGCGCCGGTGCCCAGCGGGGAGAGCGCCGGGACGCCAGCCCTGGCCCTGGGGAAGGGCGGGCAGCGCGGGGCTGACGGGAGCTGCGGCCGCGGGGTCCGTGTCAGTGTCCTCCCCTGGGGCCGAGCCCCTCGGGTCACTGGGGCCGGGGGCCCCTGGCCCTGCGGCGGCTCAGGGGCCGCGGGTCATCCTGGTGCCGTCGTGCCCCTGGCCCGTCGGGCTGCGAGCCGCTCGCCCGGTGCCTCAGGAGCCTGGGGGCCGCTGGCGGCGGAGGCGGGGTGCGCCTGTGAAAGGGGCCGGCCTGACCCGGCGTTGCGGGCTGTGACAGCCCGCCCCGGTGCGTGTGTTTCAGGGCTCCGGTGAAGCCAATGCCCAGGCTGGAGAACTGCGCCTGGAGCTGTTCCTGCGCGGCCAGGGGAAGGCACAAAGCCCAGCTGGGGGACACGGCGGCTGGGCTGGCCGCCAAGGTGGGCGAGATGCTGAGCTCCTCCGTCTCCGGCCCCTCGCTTGCGCTGGTGGGTCACGGAGCGCGCAGCCCCAGCACCTCCAGTGCCCGCACCGCCAGCAGCAGCAGCAGCAGCAGCACCTTGAACTTGAGTCAACACCTGGTGCAGAGGAGCGTGGTCCTCTTCGTCGTCGGCGCTTTCATGGCCCTGGTGCTGAACTTGCTGCAGATCCAGAGGAACGTGACGCTCTTCCCTGACGAGGTGATCTCCACGCTCTTCTCCTCCGCCTGGTGGGTGCCCCCGTGCTGCGGGACAGCGGCAGGTGAGCTCCTGACCTCCGCCAGGGCTGCTTCTTGTTGTTTATTTATTATTTTTTCCCCATCCTCCCGCGGGGTGGGAGCGGGCGAGCCGCTGGGGCGCAATTCGTGACCTGGCGGCTTGCGCCGAGCCGCTGTCCGGCGCCTCGGGAGGGACCCGGACCCGCGCCCGCCCCGGCATCACCCACCCGCCCGCCCTTTTTTATCTATTCTCCCCGTAAGCAGGCGCACCCAGGCTTCGGGTGGAGGCCGCTCTTCCCGCAGCGGCGAGCGGGGCGAGGCGAGGCGCGGTGCCCGGCCCCGCCGCCGCCTGTCCCCGGGGACAGCGCCAGGGGGACCCCGGCCCCGCCCCCTGGCCGCCCATTGGCTGGCGGCGAACGGGTGAGTGGCGGTCGGCGCTCGCCATTGGCTGCCGGCGCGAACTGGCCACGGGCTGGGCCGAAAACACGGAAGTCACGTGCGGCGGGCCCGGTTCGCCGCCGCCGCCCGGGCCCGGGCCCGGCCGGTGCCCCGGCGCCAACAGCCCCTTCCGAGCCCCGCCGCAACGAAACGGGGCCTCGCCCGATGGTTGGAGCATTGGGAATGCGCTAAAACTTAGGGAATTAAACGTAATATTTTATTTTAATAGGCGTCGGAAGCGTTTAAGCGGCTCCTCCCTGTCGGTTTTTTCCTTTTTTTTTTAATGCGGTGGTGTTGTCATGTGCCTTCTGTACCCCGTAGTAAGGGAGTATGAAAGATAAGCCATAAACTTGAATGAACGATAAGTGCCGTAGTAAAAAGATTGCCACGGGGTGCGCTTCAGTGAGCCCGTCACCGCTGCATCAAACCTTGGCACTGAGCTGTTATCGTGAGGTGAAAGTCCTGGTAACCCGCCTCGGAATAACGAAGCTATTCCAGCATCAGATCCCACCTCTGTCTTAGAGTTGTATGTCGTCTAGCTTTCCTGACATGGAAGTTATCCCCATAAGGGTTTAAGGAAAAAAAAAAGAGGGTGGGAAAGGAAACAAACACAGATGCTGTGTTAGTTAAAGCAGCATGTCTAACCCTGGAGTTCATGCCAACACATGGAGTTGCAAGGCTTAGAATGAAACTCAGCTAGTGTTTGTGCTGGCAACTGAGCTAACGCTAGCTATGTTTTTCTTCTGCAGCCAACTTGCAGACTGATAAGCTTGAGAAAATGCTATCTGACGACTAAAAACTTTGTCTGGTTGATAGTATGAGCAGTAATTTTTCTCTGACGTAAAGTTCAGCTCTGCTTCTGTTTGGTGTCAGAATTCATCTAATTGGGGTGGCGGCACTGGCTGACTTACAGCCCAGCAGCAGGAGAGAGAGCTCTACCAAGAAACTTTTGAGTCCAGGCAAATAGTTAATTTAAGGCCTGACTCACAGCTAATGAGTCGAGTTCATAGAACTGTCAGCCCTGGATGTGAGCAATAAACAAATGTTCCATTCCTCACTGTAATTAAGGTTTTGTTGTGCTTGGTTATTTGTTGGTGCAAAACAAGCATCTGTTCAGGTTGTCAAATGAGATGTGCTCATGGAAGAAGAGGAGCATGAAATCAGATACCTTAACATTACTGTACATATATCTGCTTTAATGGTTCAAACAGAATATTGCTTGTTGGAGTGGTTTTTTTCTTCTCTAAAGTAGAGGGATAATAATTGCCTTTTCTTCATCAGGCTAACAGTAGCGTGATAAGCACCTCACTACTTTGTCAAGAACTTACTTGCTGAACTAATATTTAGTAATGTTGAAGTAATCGTTGTATAATGGTTAGTACAAGCAGTGTCACTTCTCTTGCAGCTGTCGTTGGCCTGCTGTATCCCTGCATCGACAGCCACCTTGGAGAACCACACAAATTCAAGAGAGAGTGGGCCAGTGTCATGCGATGTATAGCAGTTTTTGTTGGCATTAACCATGCAAGTGCTGTATCCTTGAACTAGTTTACACTGTTGCTTGATGTGTTTGGTCTGTTGTCATGAAACAGTCTCTCCCATTCACCTCTGGGAGAATTACAAAGGTAAGGATGGTGCTACTGCCAGAGACACAAGTTTCTGTGAGACCTGCAGTATGCTGTGATAGTTATTTAAGATGGGTAACGCTTAAAAGTAGTTGCCGGGGGGTTCTGGGAGGTCGAAGGATTAGACATCATAGTATGTCTGGTTTAACTGCAAGCATAACAGTGTAAATTGTGTTATTTTAATCTGTGTGTTTTCTGCTTCTAATAGTTAACTAGTGAGGTGTGCTGCATGTCTCAGTAAGAGTGTTCTTTGTGTTGGATAGTGATGGTTTGAGAAGAAAACCTAAATCAGCAGGGATAACCAGGTTACCTGAGAAAAAATCCATAAAAGTTAAATATATTACAATATACTATAGTCTTTAGATGCTCAGTGTGACAAAAATTGATGTTGCCTTTACTCTCACACTCAAAATCAACACGAGCTGTGACTGCTCGGCAGGTCTGAAAACCAGATCTCTCACATAGTGTATTTAGAGATACAGAATCATGCTCACTTTCAGTTTGAAAAGGATTGTCCTTAACATCTTTTTCCAGAAACTAGATTTTGCTAACAACGTCCAGCTGTCACTGACTCTAGCAGCCTTATCACTGGGGCTTTGGTGGACCTTTGATCGTTCAAGAAGTGGTCTCGGACTTGGCATTACAATAGCCTTTGTAGCAACTCTGATAACCCAGTTTCTTGTATATAATGGTGTTTATCAGTAAGTTACACTTTCGAAATGCTATTTCAATTCTCTTATCTTAACTAAAACCAGGAGTGCACATGCACTAGAAGTTAGTTATTAACATGTTTGGCATGTTCTTATAATAAGACACTTTGTCTAAGGCAGCCAATTGTCCAGTTGCTCCCAATGATCAGAGTGAGAGCTCGGGGTGGAGGGTGGGGAGCAGACCAATTGGGATGTGTGTGGAAATGGTGACAGCTCAGCAAACTAAACTTCTGCTGCATTGGTGTATCACTAAATGGCTCTTGGGAGAGAGAATTTCTAAACTTAGCTGCTAGGACATTGATTTTTAGAAGCTTATTAAGTTAACAGACTTAATTTGGTCCCCCTATTTCTTCTCCTGCATTACTGTTTATCTGTTTGGGCCCAGGGGGAGAATTCTGTAGCATCTTGTTAACAACATATAAGGTGATGATAATAACTTGTCTCTAACTTACTTCCTTTTGTTCACTAGGTATACATCCCCAGATTTTCTTTACATCCGTTCTTGGCTTCCATGTATATTTTTCTCAGGAGGTGTGACTGTAGGAAACATAGGACGCCAACTGGCTATGGTAATTACTGTAAATTAGCATTTCCTTTAACAATCCAAATACCTTTCCATTGTTGTTAGTCCAGTTACAAACTATGCCTTTAAGGGTATGAATCATAAACTGACAGAACTAAATAGGTACATTCCCAAGAGTTGAAATGTAAGCGTACAACCTGTGTTGCCAGTAGAGTAGGAATTGTATGAGTTAAATGTTTGAGTCTATATTTAAATTTTTCCAGCAACAGCCGAAGTGAGACTGGAATCACTCCTGCTCTGTCAGTACTTTGAATTAATATCTAAGGTAGCTAGAAAACAGAGAAATCCCATCTGTGTCTCACATACATGCAGTAAAGCATTTTTCTTATGTAGATTAAAGGAAATATCCCTGTATAGCATTAAATTCCACCACTCTTGAATCAAATATGCTCTTTCTGGTCCCTTTAGATGTAGTTTGAGTATCACTTCATATATGGGTTAATATAAATTCCCACCTCGTTTGCTAGGTTCTTAAGTAATTATTTCCTTGTAGTGTACTTAAGGATAAACCTGACTATATGCTTGTGCATCTGGTTGCAAAAAGTGTTCTGACACTGATGGATAGGAATAATTAATACCTTATTGATTTATCTTCTCTTGGTTTTGTCGTGTAAGTCCTTTATCCCGGAAAACATCCTTCAAGTATTTAACATCTCTAAGGATGCTGTGATTTAGGTGCCTTTAGTTTTTACTGAAGGGCGGGCATTTATAGACTTGGGAGTTCCTGAAATAGGAGTCTCTGAACTTTTTAATAAGGGGGAGAGCTGCTTTTTGGGACTGAACCGTGACTGAGTAAAAAGATGAGTCTAAAGCAAGCTGTGTTTCCTGGAACAGGCTTTCTGTCTCTTCTCCTTATCCTCGCTAACCCAGTGAATGGATGCTAACATACTTCTAATGTAGTCTGACCTTGATGCCACAGATGGACAGGCTTGCGGAAAAGCTGGGCAAGAAAGCCATGTTGCTTGGCCACCACCGCCTAACATTAAAGATCAATTTCTTTAGTATTGATTCTCAGTTATGCTAAATTAACAGTAACCTCTTGTAGAAAAGGCTGTTTAAAAAAAGAGGGCAAATCTAATCCAAGTTACAGGTTTCTCAGGACCACGTTTACAATCTTAACAGTTAATTTTGGTTTGGTCTGAGGTTCTTTAAAGTACAAGCGCTCTACTCCTCCTTCAAATACCAGTGGTGCATATACTACCGGCATGTGTTTTTCCTTCAGACTACACATATGGGGAGAAAAGAGGGTATAATTACGCTTTTTAAAATTGCCACTTGCATCAAGTGAAAAAGATACATTATTGTAGTTTTATTTAAGCTTTTTGCTATTGCAAGCAGAGTCTCAGAATGGAATTATGGCCTGTTATATGCTACAGCTCTATATTTCACAATGACCTATCTTGTACTTCTAGATGCTATGCTTCCTATGTTAGAAAGCAAAGAAAGGGAGCTCTAAAGAAGAAAGAGCTAACATAAATTTAGGCACAGTGAGTTGCAGAAGTGTTCTTATGAGAATGTTGAGCTTATCCATGTTTTTCCAGACGAAGTAGTGGTAATGCAAAACACAGGAGAAGAAACTTCTAGATAACCAGAATAGAATGCCTTGCCTTCCCAGCTTCCCAGTAGCATTCAGTCAACTAGGTCTTTCTTCTACAGCGATTACCCAAAAGCATGTTTTTGTCACCCATTGCGAATGTAGCAAGAAGATGAATATTGTTCTTTTTTTTAACTAAACCTGAATAAACCAGTTATTTTTGTAGCTGTATTCTCCTATAGTCCCTGAGCTGTTTGGCTGCATATGGCACTTGCAGATCAAACCAGCAGATATTTCCTGGGCATATTGAGAGTAGAAAGCGGCATCCATGGAAATTACTGTAATGGAGGAAAGTTGCCTCGCTGCTTCTTCAGCTTCTGTCTAGCTTTTGCAGTTAGGAAAGAAGTTAGAGGAAGTAGGATCAGAAGTGTCCCCTCCCATCCTGAGAAATGTTAGCTGGGAGGTGCTTGTTGCGTTCAGTCACAGGGTTTCAAGTGAGCTTGCATCAGTAACCAAGTGTGGTGGTACCTTTAAGCAAACCTGCTGTAAGCAGAGGGTTTGGGGTTTTATTTGTTTTGTTAGGTTTTTCTTGCTATCAGCTTGAGGATGAAATCCAACCTTTTCTTTAATAGCTTGATTTCAAAAGCAAAAATGAAGGCGCTGTTGCTGCTGTCAGCTCTCGCTGCTCATTGTGACACCTAAAGTTTGGCTGGTGCTCCTCAGCAAATGGATGGCAACACTTCATTTTGCGTCATAACTATCATTTAGCATTGGGCAAAACTAGGGTGGTGGTCAGAACTTGAACCTCCCAAATCTATTATTTGCTGCTGCTAGAGGCTGCAGAACAGAGAACATGTTCAATACTTGCAAATAGATTTATAGTTTTACTCCAGAGTGAGAAGAACATGACAGGCTTTGTTTTAAAGAAAAGTTGGTTAAATTTTTTACACTGACATACTATAAGGTTCCATACTAGAAAAGGGATTTAGGAGGAAATGAGTAAGTCTGTCTGATACCAGACAGATTGGAAAATAATTTATCATAGAATACCAGGTTGGAGAGGACCTTGAGGATCAGCTGGTCCAGCCTTTACTGGCAAAAGCACATTCTAGACAAGATGGCCCAGCACCCCGTCCAGCTGAACATTAAAAGTGTCCAGGTGTCCAACTCATACTTTAAGAGAGTTTGAAAGAGGGCTGTTAAACTGAATTAATGTCTATTAAGTGAACAACCGTGTATCTTCTGCTAAGAAATAAACTGAGATAGGGAAGAAAACTGACAAAGTTTTATAGAAAGCAGTGCGTTTGGTAGATGGATTTATCAGATGCACTAACTGAGGCAGCACAGATCCATAGTGATTTTCTTTGTCCACAGTTACGGACCATCTCCCTGTTGAGCTTTTATAAGAAGCCATGTGTGCTAGGTCATTGTCAGCCTAACTGAAGTTAGTTGACTACTCAATCATTGAACATACTGCGTAATGTAGTTACTTATCAGATGGCATTAAAATATAACGTTTGTTTTTTATCCATAGGTTATTCCAGAGAAACCACACAATGACTAAAACTTTGAAGAAGACAGCACGGTGCCAGTGTGAAAGCAACATTATGAAGATGTGTTCCTTTTTAAAATTGAAGATTATTTAGGAAAAATAATCTCTTTATGGGCTCACTGCACAAATGACTTGTGGAAAAAAATTATTAATCCACTCTTAGAATAGCCAAGTGAAATTAACTGCTTATCTTGAAATCTTATATTGATTTACCACGTAAGCATTTGCGTATGGCTGTTCTCTGGAAGAGTTTAACACCAGGTTGCATACAACTGTTCAGGCGAAGTGGCAGTTTTCCAAGTATTAGATTCTAATGTAAGTTATTGAAGCAGCTGCCATATTTTAAAGCCTTGAAACTGAAATTTAATTACAACCTCTTGTATCAGTGCCCAAAGGAAGTAGATCGATGGTGCTTAACAATGATGAAGTATGGTTTAATAGGAATAGTATTTATCCAAATCTTTAAAAAATAGGGTTATTTAAAAATAAGAGTGATCAAAACAGATTAAAGGCATTGCCCTAATGCTTTTAGGAGTCTTATGAAGGAATCACGCCCTTACTTGTAATGCTGCATCGAGTTTCTGTCTTTGACAGTGAGAGAGCTGGAGTGACAAAAGGTTGGAAGTCATTTACTTTGGAATTTCTGCATTACTTCAGTACAGTAGGTGTACACTGGAGACAATCTTGTTCCAACATGAGCTTTAGAAAACAATTCTGACTGGAAATTTCATTACTTCAGAAACTTGCAGTTAGATTTGCAAGAATCGAGTTCTGGCCCCGATTCAGTAAGAAATCTGTTTGAGTACTCCTGCTTAATATTAGACATATGCTTCAGTATCTCACTGATGGAGGTCTAAGGTGTCCTAAATGTCTGGTGTCACTGAAAATAAGTGCATTGCAGGCCATAGCTTGGCCAGTAAGTGTGTGCCCCCAACTCCTTAGATAAGCAGTGTCCTTCTAGAGGTGTCCTTGATCTTGCTTCTGTTTGAGTCGGGATTTTGGCTGAATGAAACAGCAGCAGGCCTAAAATGTGATTTAAACCAAATGTGAAGAATAGCAAACAGCTTGTTTTCTCAGTTCAGTTTCTGAAAGAGATCACTACTCGTTTTTTCACAACCCTATAGAACTTGCAATCTGTGATTGCCTTCTTAAAAAAAAAAAAGTGCTTATGTCACTACATTAAACATTTGGTGTTTCTTAATACTTAGTTCTGGTGAGCACAACGTATTCATTTGATAGCTTAGACCACAGGAGACCTAAATAGCAAGTATTAGGTCTTAAAAGTTGAAGTGCAATGTACAGTAAATCTGAGCCTCATGTTCTCTTCCACATCGATCATTTCTTATGAGAGATTAAAGAGAAAAGGGTTCTGAGTTCATTTCAATGCTGCATGGAGTCAAATGGAGCAATAATTTATTTAACTAGTAAAGCTAGTTTTGTTGTATCTTTCATTGAACCCAGATTTTTAGAAATACTCCAATTTTGTGGTTATGGTGTACTTGTAAACTTTTATGGATTTGCCTTTTTGTATTATGCAATATTTTTGTGTGTGTGTGTTCATTTCCAGTCTTACATGGCGTCAAATATAGTTAGACATCAGTTAAAGACTGACCCATCAAAAAAGATACTGAGGCCGGGTAGCAGTGTTCTGGCTGTTTTCACTCTTCTAAGGGAATGCTATAACTGCTGCTTGTGCTTTTTTTTTTTTTTTTTTTTTTTTGTAGCAGGAACAGTTTAGCACAAAGCCTATATTACAGAGCAGACCCCAATTCTAATCTTGCTTTGGTGTAAATCAAGAGTCATTTCATTGGTATAAGGTCCTTTCTCAAATGTTTAAGACCTAAATAATCACATTTTATAATTCTACTCGAAGAAATAAGGTCCTTGGATCAGGACTGGATTGGCCCAGCTGTTTTAAGAAGCATGCTACCGGCAGGGGAGACAGTTTTGTAACCATCTCGAAACCAATTTCAAAATGTTATAAAACCAGGTGTAAGTAACGATGACAGTGATTTCTATGGATATTTGATTGATAGAGAAGTATTTAAGATCTCTTTTTTAAAGACTGAAACTAAATCTGTGTTAGAAATAATGCAGCCAAAAATGTAAGTCAAAAGTTCATTTTTTGCCAATACTTCAGAGTATCTTAACCAAAGTGATTTAAGTTTGGAACAGGTGGGAAGGGGAGTGAAGAAAATTTGCACTATTCTGAATTTAAACACTTAGATTCTCATTCTTACTTACAAGTTTTCAGCAGTGTGTTTTGGTTTTACACTTTTTTTTACTATTAAAGTTTTAAGATCAATCCATGTTTGCCTTGGATTCTCTGTATTCATATTATGCAGGAATCTTTCTTGAGAAGGACAGTTGTTATGGTTGCATAACAAATATTCAGTCACGCATACTCGAGGGTTTTAAAAAAACCCCAAACTATTCCTAAACGGAACTTGGAGAGCTGGCTTTCAGAGGGGCTCCCAGCCTGGGTTCTACAGCTGCCAAAAAACAGTCTTGCTGTTGTACCAAGAAAGTGGCACAAGTGTGTTACGTTACGTGACTTCAGGTACAGAATCTTACTACCATTATCTTCTGAGATGCTGAAATTTATAATTTGAAACAAGATGTGGAGGAGGCAGGGTAAACATACCAATTCCTGTTGTGGCTTTGCTATCTGTGGTAATGATTCCTGAAGTCTGAAGCATCAAGGAGTGCCAACAGCAAGAATGAGTAAGCACAGCACATTCTAAAGCTGGTGCATCATCTGATGCAAATATAGACAAAGCCTTCAGTTTTACTGCACGTGAATATTTATTTCAGACTTCCAGAAGCTGCTGTGTTTGTGGTGGAAGCAGCAGAATGGCCTTTTGATCATCCATATCAGCACTGAATCTGTTGGCTTAGGCGAAGAAGGATTCATTAGGAATTTCTTAACTATTTTAGCTTAAATATTGCCTCTGTTTGCTTAACTTGAGCACATGCTCCATGGTGGCTGAGGAGGTAGCTGTTAACAGCTCCAGTCTGAGCATGGCCCGTGTCCCCCAGGTACATTCCTTTCCCTGAAACTCTGCTTGGATTTTGTCAAAAGGAATTTTAAACAAAGTTTTGGGATAGAGCCTGGTCTTGAACTAGGATGTGATGGTCTGCTTTTGAGATAGGAAAGTGTGTACAAAGATTCCAAAGGGAAAAAAAAAGTCTTCCCAGCAAGTGTGATGATCTGACCTGTGCAGAGTCTGTGCACATTTGTTCAGCAGGTTATTCAGCCCTTGGCTTCAAGCGTGGGGATTTGCAGGTGCTAAATTAGCCACAGGAGGGCCCAGAGTCTGTTCTCTGAATACAACAGGAACATATTGAGATGAATAATGAAATTAAGTCTCAATTGCCTTAGTGCACATCAGAGTAGCTCCAAAATTCATGAGAACAAAGCATTACATGCTGGACTAATTGGAGAAACCATAAAGAGGTCATTGTGGACCCTTTCTTGGAAACATGGGAGATGTGGGTGATAACAGGTTCTTCTAGCTGTAAGGTCAAGGACGGTACCTATAGGTGATGGTGATTTCTCTGGGCAATGAAATACCAAGTGAGTGGCCCCATACCTCGTTTGGAGTCCTCTCCCTGCATTTAAATCTTCCTGTTGTGCGGTGATGATGTTCCGACTTCGTGAGCCACACAGTGGGACAGCTGAATTATGTGTGTAATAAAACCACAGTCCTCATGCCCGTTGGTGTGGCAGACAGTCTGTAGGTTACAATGGCGCATCTGGCATGCTCTGGTTAACTTTAAACAGCAGAATTCTAAGTAGATATGGTAATTTCTATTATTAATGCCCCAAAATCATAAAGGGTTGGAGCTTTACTCTAAATTTTATTGGATTGTACTCAGTAATGTTTTTCTCTGGCTGCAAATCATGTTTTCTCTATCACAGTCGTGTCTGTGTATTAAGGAGTTTGAGAGCTATTGTATTGCTATATTAAACACCAGACAAGTGATACAGAGGTTACACCAGCTTGCTACGTTTCCTAGGAATTAAAATAGCAGTGACAAACCCTTGTTTTTGCACAGAGGTTGAACAGAGCTACATTTATTTCTTCTTTATATCATTAGTCGGTGGCTCCAGCAGCCAGTGCCCCATGGCAGCCAGGCGAGTGTCTCCTCAGCCAGCCTGCCATGGCTTGGGGCAGGGAAGGGGAGGCCAGCTCCTCTGGCCGCTCCGGGACTGCTCCAAGCTTCCTCTTCCCAAAAGCAATAGATGTTGAATACTGTTTGCGCTGCTTATTTGTTTTCTAACTGGTCAAAAGCAGCCGAGTAGCTCAAACAGCGAGAACTGGAAGAGTCGCAGAATGAACTGCAGCTGGCCTATGTTCTGCTGGATGGACAGAGAAGAGGGTTTTTTCCACCCTTTCTCTTGAGGCACTTACCAGATAGAAGAGCACGTGTTCCTGCATTGCAGAATCTGGCAACAGAGGGCATGGGCCAACTCTTGAAAACAGGATTGAATCTAGGTTAGCACTATCACAGCAGCTGACGTTTTGGTATAAGCTGAAGCTAACTGCCTTCATGGAGGTCACATTTATTCACCCTGAATATTCCTAGCTCTGTTTAGAAAGCCTTGGAGGCTATGTTCTAGTAGTATCAGGCTGAACTAACTTTGTTTTAATACATACAAATATATAGAAGTCCTGCTGAAGGCTGTGTATGTCTCTTACCTGCATATGGATGCACAGGAAGTTCATCCTTTTCAAGGTATCTTAGAGAAGGTGGCCAAAAATTAAAATCAAATAACCTGGATTCACAAGATAGTCGAGGTCCCATCCCACAAGGGCCTGTGACAGAAAAGCTTACTGAGATGTTCCTGCAGAAATATAAGTTGTTCACATGTGACTGTCGAGTTCTACAAGACAGAAGATCTGGTGGCTTTTCTGGCTGTGTTTTGAGTTGTGGCGTACCAGAGGGACATAAGAAAGCTTTAGATCAGGTTGCTGGGGGCAACCACTGCAGGACTTTATCCTGCAACGCAGAAAGGCCCACAGCCAACGGGGAACATGGTCAGCAGTACCAACAGCCTTTCTTACTCACCACCAAAGAATTGCTGGGACAGGCAGGATTAAACAAGGGGGTTGCAATACCCTGTGAGGGGGGGACATTTCTAAACCTTGGTCTTGGACACAAGGGAGATGTTATGTTACGGAAAGAGGTCTTTTAGGAGCAGGAGATGGTGACATCCCTGAGAGAGGTCATTGAAGTTCAGGTTTTCCTGAAAATATTAGTGTGCTCCTCAGCTCATCACTTGAAATCCGTTGGTCTAGCCCATGATGTGGGATTTTGTGGGTTCACGTTGCTTCTCACCACAGGCTGGCACCTATGTGGGGAGTGAGTGAGTGCCTGTGTGGGGCTTGGTTGCCGGCTGGGGTTAAACCACAGCATGGGGGTCTGTGCTGCTGAGCTCTTGCACCAGAACTCCATAGTGTAGGAGCCTGGGCACTGGTGGGCTGAGCAATGGTCTCTGATTTCTCCAGAAAATTTGCTGCTGCTGGGCTAGTGGAAGAGGTGAAGCAAACTGGTGTAGAAAGGAGGTTCAACACATCCCAGCCTGCATCATGCAAGCCCACTCCAAATTTTATCCTGCAAGAATCAGACAGCGTAGTCCAGAAATCTCTGTGAAGCTAATGGAGATGCAGAGCTTGAGCTAAGGAAGAATCCCCAGGAATACACACGCTGCTGACTTAGTCATCATTAGCATACAGGACAAAAATCAAAACTTCAAGGGTTCTCTTGTGCAACAGAATCATAGTATCATAGAATCATTTTGATTGGAAGAGACCTTTAAGATCATCAAGTCCAGCCCTTAACCCAGAACTGCCAAACATCTCGTCCAGACCAGCAGAGCTCTTCATCTCCATGCAAAGCCCCACAGCAATGAACTTCTTCACAAGCTCTGCTCCTTGCGTTGCTGAACCACCCAGACAGTGCAGTGGAGTCCTGATCCCAGACATGAAGGACCCATTTGATACCTTCTTTCTTAGCCCATTGCTGTACCAAGTGGGATGTGAAATGAGTACCATTATTAGACTGAATACTTACAGGTTTGGGCAAAACCCCAAAAACCTTTTCCAGGAAACATACAGTGTTTTCCCCATTTGCTTTCAGAACAGCTTCTGCACATGT
>JAVSBS010023288.1:0-39554 GCA_033124195.1 Coracias cyanogaster
ACTCCTCCAGGCATCCAGATAACACCAGATATCAATCTAGTGATGGCTGCCACCTCGCCCAGTGCTTGCCACCTTGTCCAGTGCTGAGTTTCATGCTTCCAGGCATGCAGCTAACAGAGTGTATGTGACTTGGACTTTTGTGATTAACTTCTCTACACTCATATTCAAGATTAGTAGAAAGTAGCTGAGCAGTGTGAATTTTCTTGTGGCTGTGGAGTAAACTGTGGACTGCTGCATAATATTAGGATGAAATCTAGGTTTTCTTAAACACTCAGGCACAGAAGGGGAAAATAAATCTTTTCCCCTTCATTCCTCATGAGACATGTATTGAATTGTACTACTGAGTCCATGTCAGCAATATGACTATTAATGGATGCTGTAACTACTAAGTTCAGTAAAACCATTTGAGCCGATTACGTGCATGTCACGTTCTGTCATTTTACTGTAATGTAGGTGTGGGATGCAATTTTCCAAACTGAATGTGGCAACAGCAACTGTCAAATCACTGTGTGATCATGCCTGAATTGGCTTGGAAAGAAGAGAAAGAAGCTTTGCATTTTTCCAGAATCTCTTTTAGATTTTACAAATTCCTCCTATGAGCTCAGGAAGCGCCCAAGCAAACAAAATCTAGAATAGGAAGCAGTAAGATAGTTGATTTATCTGAAATTAAGAGAATCAGAGAGGCCATTTTTTGGCTTTCCTTTCACATATGTGATCCTTTCCCTGCACTTGTCTGCCAGCACTGCCAAGTTTACAGCATTATGAGTGAAAAATCAAGACCACATCACTGTATGTGTTAGATAAAATACATGTAGCTTATCTACTATCTCTTTTTTTACTGTATCTGAGATTTTTGAATATCACTGTTCCTGGTAAAGTACTTGAGTGTGGTGGCCTCTGGAACACAAGTCAAATTTCTATAGAGCGTAAGTTGCTAATAATGATGAATGTGCACCTGTAATTTTTCCTGTAATTTTTTAGCCAGGGGTTGTAAGCAGAAGAATTAGTGGAAATGCTAACTCCTAACTCTACAATGTCCATATTTGGAACTTTTAAAAAGATTGTTGTTATACAATCAAGAGTTTCATGTCTGGCAGTAAATTATAGTCATTATTATTGTAAATAATATAGGAATTAAATAGCGTAAGTTCTTTAATTTGAAAAAAAAAGCATGCTACTGACATATGCTGGCTTGTTTTTTGTTATACGAATTGTCTGTAGTTTTTTCACAACATGTACATTTCAAATATAAGTTGCCAGTATAACAAAAACCATTGTCAAAATAGGGAAAGAAAGTGGGTTATTGTTCACTTTCTGTGACATTTAGGCTATTAGGTGGGATTTTTAAATGACTGAATATGGGAATGCAGCTGTATGCCTGGAAGTAAGTTATGAAATATATTTTAAAACATAAATGTAAGTATATAAGATTTTTTTCCTGAGAATTATCTATTTTGATTAGTTGTCACTTCTAAAAGTACCTAAATTATCCTGCATATCTTCCCTATAGATTTTTCATTAGCATTTGTAACTGAATTGAAAAGACTTAATTAATATGGCCATTGCAATACTGATTACAGCTATATTGTAATGAAGTTTTACCTTAACAATCAACATATGATTTTATATTATGATTATAATGACAACAACTGATTGGCCAAAGGTGAAATAATTTATAGGCATTTTAAGTTTTACCTTAAAAAAAACCAACATGCTTTTTAACTTTCCACTTTAATTTCAAGATGACTAGGGAGACAAAAAGCAAGTATGAGGCAAAGCAGAATTATCTTATTACTGAAAAACAAGATGGATAGACCTTTATGAATCCTGCTTAAACAAGATGTGAAAGAGTTTTATTTCATGGACGGCCTGGTTTCTCCATTTACATTACCCTTGGATCAGTGCACAAGCAAGTTTCTCACTTTAGAAGCTATTGTTAAGCAAGCAAGCTCAGCTGTTTTCCTTCCAAATGAAAAAGGGAACAGTTCTGTGGGCTAAGATTTGCCCTCCTGGTAGGCACCTAAAATCTCATGAAGTTACAACTGATCATCTACCCATTTTAACTGTAACAGTGGGGATAGAAGTACTTTAAGCTGTTTCAAAATATGCCCCATTAACTTTAATAAGTGCTAAATATTGTAGCAGAATTTTTATTTTCTGCCTTTCAATAAATCTGTACTTTTTCCTATGATGAAGGTCCATGTCCTTCTTGTGCTGGGGCTTCCAGAGCTGGATGTAGTACTCCAAGTGAGGTCTCACCAGAGCAAAGTAGATGGGCAGAATCACCTCTCTCGATCTGCTGGCCACACTTCTTTTGATGCAGCCCAGGATGTGTTTGGCCTTCTGGGTTGCCATTGCACATTAGTGTGGTGCATGTCCAGCTTTTCATCAACCAGTACCCCTAAGTCATTTTCCACAGGGCTGCTCTCCAATATATCCTCTCCCAGCCTATACTGATAACACTGGTTACCCCAGCCCAGGTGCAGGACCCTGCACTTGGCCTTGTTGAACCTCATGAGGTTCACCTGGGCCCACCTTTCCAGATTATCCAGGTCCCTCTGGCATATCAACTGCACCCCCCAGCTTGGTGTCATCAGCAAACTTGCTGAGGGTGTACTCAATGCATTAATGAAGATATTAAACAACGCTGGTGCCAGTATGGACCCCTGAGGGATACCACTTGTCATCTTTTTTCATCTGGACATTGAGCCATTGACCACTACTATCTAGATGCGACCATCCAGTCAATTTCTTGTCCACTGAACAGTCCACTCATTGAACCCATATTTCTCCAACTTTGAGAAGAGAATGTTGTGGGGAGACCATGTTGAAGGCCTTGGAGACATCCAAATAGGTGACAGCCATAGCTCTTCCCTTGTCCACTGATGCAGTCACTTCATTGTAGAAAGCCACTAGATGAGTGTGATGTTTCCTTTCTTCCAGTTACTAGGGACTCCACCTGACTGCCAGGAATTTTCAAATATTATGGGGAGTGGCCTGGCAACTGCATCAGCCAATTACGCTCAGGACTCTGGGATGCATCTCATCAGGTCGCATCGACATGTGTGTGTTAAGGTTTCTCAGACAGTCACAAACCTTGTCCTCATTTATGGTGGGAAGGATTTTATCTCCCTGGTCCCTCTCTTGTGGGCCATCAACTTGAAAGCTGTGTGGAAAGAGATTGCTGGTAAAAACTGAGGCAAAAAAGTCGTTCAGGACCTCAGCCTTCTCTCGTCTGTTGTTACTAGCTCACCATTGCTGCTCAGCAGGGCGGACACTTTCTTTGACCTTCCTTTTCTGGTTTACGTATCTGTAGAAGCCCTTTTTGTTTTTCTTCATGTCACTTGCCAGTTCAGCTCTAGCTGCACCTTGGTCTTCCTCATCTCACCCCTACATAACCGGGCAGTGTCCCTGTACTCTTCCCAGCATATCTGTCTCTGCTTCCACTGTCTGTGCAGTTCCATTTTGCCTTTTATTTTGACCAACAGGTCTTGACTCAGCCATGCTGGTCTCTTTCCTTCCTTGCTCAATTTCTTACACATGGGGATTGAGAGCTCTTGCCCTCTATGGTAAGCATCCTTAAAGATCTGCCATCTCTGCTTTGTTGCCTTATCCCTGAGGACTATTTCCCAGGGGAAATTTCAGCCTTTTTCCTCTCTCCCTGTAAGGAAATTACTGCTTCTCTGTACCGTTCTAACTCCATGATGACTCCAAATATGTCTCTTGAGTTGCAGGACTGCCCACAGTAGTCAAGAAGTTTATGTGGAAGAAGCTGCACAGCCACCCCTTGATGTCCAAATTCTGCCAGAGACGAATTAACTGTTGATCTTAGAGGTGATTGGTCGAAGTTAGTAGCAGAAGGGTATAGTTTGCTAGGCACTGAGGATGGCTGTATAAAATCACAGTGAGATGAATGACTCAAGAATGACTCAAGAGATTCCTAGACCAGAATCACAGTCCATGGCAGATGTTTGGCTGAAGATCTTTTTAAGATGCCGGATGAGTCCTGATGGCAGGAAATAAAAGTTGGCTATAGTGATGAGCTTGAGGCAGAGAAACTGTGTGTATGGACCCTGGTCTACACTAGTAATGGTGTCTCTTGGGGTTAGACACAGTTCTCTACCATCTTGAGAACATGTACCCTCTCCCAGCTACTCATCAGGCAGTGTACAAGAGCATGACTTCCCTGCCGTTGCTACATGGTGTGGCTGCTGGCCAGGAAGGGGATGAGTGGTGTAGGAATGTAGAAGCTAGAGTGAACTTGTGCCTGTGTAACTGTATATGTTACCAGAATAAATGTGAGTTATAATACTGTTTAATACTGTTTGTGTGTAACTGAAGCATTAGAAATGAAGCTGGCCATACTAGCTCTAGAACATTTTTTTTATACAATATGTTGCAATCTGTGCAAATGATTTATCAATACTCAGTTTATTTACTGACTGTTTTTGGATTGGCCTTTTTACTTAGTTTTGTCTTTGTGACTAAGTAGTTCAGATCTATCTTCTTTTTTTTTTTTTTTTTACTGTGTGCTTATTTGTATGCTGAACTTGTTTTGCTTATTCTCTTCTACTACACTGTTAGGTGTGATTATATTGTGACCGTTAATGAGTTAGTAATTGTCCATGATGGTAAGTAACTAATATTTATGATGTTGACTGTTACACTGCAAGTAAGGCCAAGACTTCAGAAAAAAAAAAGAAAGTAGGAAAAGATTTCAGCACATCTGTGGATGACCTACAAATCCATATTCACTGTTTATCAGGACAGGGAATCCAAATGAGGTATACTTCAAACCCTTGCATTGTTTCCTTTCTGGCACAAGAGGGCATAAGCTAAGAGAGAAGGCTGGTCCTTACTTGAACATGACAGGGATCTGAAAGATGCTCTCAAAGTCTGCTAGAAAAATATTGTGCCTGTCTTGTTCACACAGTTCAGTTATGAGACCAGAAGAGAAACAAGTTAGTATACCTAATTAAAACTGCTAATTTAACTGGCAATCAGAAACACTGTTTCCCATGTTTTCTGAACTCACCTGTGCAGCTTCTAAAAACACAGCTAAAAGGCTTTTTTCTCTTAAACCCTCTGAGAGAGGTACTAGGCCTGGCTTTCAAGATTCATATGATTCATATTACCTCAGCAAATATATTCCTGTGCTGCAATAGCTGAACATAAGCTAAGGGAAATGGAAAAATACATAAAAGAAGCTTTGAAAGTTGGAACCCAGGCTTGATTCATGCAAGCAGTACAAGTTTCCTCAGTGTAGTGACTTATCTTAGTTGGAAGGGGAGAATGTTGTTTTATAAGATATAAACTAAGTCATGTTACATGAAACTTTATTTCCTGGAATATGTAAAAAGGTTACCAGCAGTGATTTTATCAGCAACAATTCTACAAGGTTTCATTTTTAACTATCTGTTATCAGATAGTCATCACAAGACCATTAGTTGGAAAAGGTGGATGTAAAATTATTGTGATAACTCACATTTATTTTTGCTTAATGATGGAAATAATGAATTACTGTCATTAAAGTTTCATGTATAAAATATGTATTGTCTGTGGAAAGAAATTGGTTTCCTATTTAGACCTCTCTGTATTCCTCTCCTCAGAAAACATCCAACTTTGGAAACTTTCCAGTCAGAAACTTCACAAGTTTATACAACTCTGAGAAAGATGTTGCTTTGATAAAAAGAAATATGTTTGTAACCATAAGAGCAATACGAGAAGGACTTCTGGTGTCAATAACTATGCAGTCACAGCCAGAAAACTACATGTAGGTCTTCTAGAACAAGACTGGTAATTAAGGAGTCGAGCCATCCTTTCTTTCAAATTCTGCTAAGATTTTCTTCAAATTAGGTAAGATATGTTTCAATATATATTAATGCAAATTTAACAAATGTTTAGTTATGCTATTTACTTATGAATGTTCCTTTTCAATAAGCCTTTAGAGATGCAGTGTCTCACTTTGATTTCCTGTCCTGGGAGACAGGAAGCAAGTCATACGTAATAACTATCAGTTTCATAAAGCTATTGAATTCACATTGCTTGTAAATAATAATTGTGTATGAAATGTGAAAATATGCAATAGAAGATTAGAAATTTGTAAGAGCACTGACAAGATTCCCGAAAGAGAGATATGATTGAGTTTTATAAGCAAGATTTTTAAGTCACTCTGTAATTCTACTCCTTTTAGCTGAGATAGGAAACAATAACCTCCCTGAGACTGTTTGGTGTTATGATACATTAGCAGATGACAAAAATATAGTGAGGAAGCAACCTATTAATCCTCTAGATTCATCTGTGTTGGTTAGCTGCCTCTCTGTTCCTGCATTTAGATTATGTGTTCATCACTATCTTAATTCTTTCTTATGTCCGCTGGATAATTTTAACATGCGGTTTGAAGCAAAAAGTTTAAGTAATGCTATTTTGGTAAAAATTCTTAGAAGTGCTTAAAATTTTAAATCAGTTTCACTGTATTTATATTACACAATCTTAAAATACATTCAGAAACATCTTCAACACATTTTGACCGTATGCAACAGAAGGTTTCATTCTAACCTTCTGTTAGCCTCATTTTGATACCCTGGTAATAAATTATGTCAGCCTTTAAATGTACCCAGTGTTACTACACAGGCTAAAAGTCAGATAGAGTGAAGTGGCGCTGTGGCATGCCTCTGCCATTAAGTCTTCACTTAGATTTCACGGCCACAAAAAGACAGTAGTGACATCTGTGCCATCAATATATCATTAAGGGATCCCCTTTGGTGTCAATCCAGAGAAGTTTTATAACTCTTTTGCACAATCGTACTGTGCAGAATATCAGGGTAAAGATCATAATATTTTTCAAAACAGTGCTTAAGCAATTTAAAATTGGCAATGGATATATTTTCTCTAGTCATTGTCTTCTCTTCTGTCAAACAATTTTATGGATTATAATGCTTTTTTATAATAAATAGAATTTCCACAACCCTCTACCAATAAATTTTTATTAGAAAAGCTTATATATGTATCTGTTTTGCCACATAATTGCAGAAAAAAACCCTGATTCAACATCTTTAATCTAGCTCCTAATCAATAAATGAGCTGCCTCATGCCTCACAATCCCAACAAAAGTAATTGTACTCTGTAACCTTGCAGCAGAAAAAAAAATCTTCACTTGGAAATACACTTTAATCATATGAAGACAAGGATTTTTTTAACAGGAAATTTAAATGTAATCATAAAAATGTGACAAATATGTGGATGGTACATAGCATGTATGCATGGATGGAAATTTCTTCTTGTCCAAAAATCTGGCAGCATTTCATGGAACATCCCTGCCCTGAGTTGCAACAGTTCCCTGATTGCATCAACTCCTGCACCAAACCTTCCTCAGGTACAACAAACAACTAGGCATAATCTATGGCTCTTCTTAGCAGCCTTTTATTAGAGTCCAAAGAACCTTCTGCCTTCTTTCACCTCACCAATAAAATTTGTTAAACCAGTGATTAAATAAACTACTGAATAGCAATACATCCAGCAGTGAAGCCCTATGTGCTGTGATTCTTTCCCTTTATTCACCATAAATCTATTAACCTGCAGTAGCATCTCATCAAACTCATTACAGGCTTTAAAGTAAGAATACTTTTGGACAGATCCAACGGAATATTAGGGCACCCAACTCATAATTGATTTAACTACGTTACTCAAAGTAAAAGTCAAAACAAAGATGTTCATGGAGGCATTTCAGTTAAAAAGAAAAAGGGGTTTTGATTTGGTGTGCTTCTAGGATTTCTGGAATTAAAAATTGGGACTAAAATGGCTAGCAATTACTTACATAATTCCTGTCAATGCACTTGAATAGATTTCTTTTGACAATGCTCTTTATTTAACTACTTTTCCTTGTTGCTTTTGGTGATATTCAGAGCAGAGAGGCTGAGAATGAAACAAAGAAAAATGGAACTCAAGAAAATGAAGACAAGGAAGACTCACTTATTTCTTTCAGACCTAGATTTTAACTTGGCTAGGCTTCAAAGTAATTATTTCTGTGTAGAAATAAATATTTGAAAGTTACATTCTTGCCTACACTAGCTCGCTAAAGATAGTTTCCATAAATTTAGTTTATCTGATTGAACTGGACATTGGCTCTGAGTCATATTCCTGGCAAAGGCGACAGAGTTCTCTTGTGGCTAGTTGTATGTTCATTTGGTGCTATTGGCAATTCAGTGTAGGCTGAAGCAATCCTGAAACTCTTCTATGTAATTCTCCAAAGTCTTGACTAACTTTATGATTAGGGACCTGAACAACAGCTACAGAACAATTGTTCTCTCCCTTGTGAGTGCATGAATGAGCCAAACTATAAATGAAAAATTTGGCTCTGAAGTTATATTTTTCCCTCAAAGTAGCCAGAAATGTTAAATGTGCAAATTCATATAATCATTGTATGTAATTTTAAATACAATAAAGCAGATGGTTCAGAATAGAACCAGCTTCTTTTGGTTCTTGACTTGCTAAAAGAAAAATGTCTATTGATACTAGTGGAGGAAAAAATTAGCTGTAAAACTTGATTCTTTTGTTTCAATTTTCAAAAATTAAACAGTGGTATCATATGCTTTCTTGTATGCCAGCCAGTTGATGTATGCTTCAAGTCTATAATTAACAAGTTTTTGTTTTGCTAGAGTCCAGCTAGCCTTATTTTTAGAAAAGTGGCTGCCATTAATATATGATCGAGAAATACAAGTTATAATTTTAGACTTTCTAGAGAGAGGATGCAGTTTGTCTACAGAAAATACTAAAACTTCGAGCTTTAAACTTGATAGGAAAATTAAGAGATAATTATTTTGCTTGTATTTAATCCTGAAATCTGTTTGTTCAATGTAAGCGTTAATATGAAAACTTAGCATCAGCTTAAATTTTTAATTTCCTTTTTCCCACTGATGATATATCCACTATATACATGTAGCTATAGAAATGCCCAGGTTCAGGTATCCTGTGCTCTTAGAAAGAACAAAACATTGTAGCTATAGCTGAGCAGTTTACCGTAGAAGCAAAGTAATTTTAATCTCTCAGAATGGGAGTATACTTATTCTGTAATGTAATGGAAACTATGGGGGTTTTGTCCTTTTAAGTAGCTAAGTAAAACTACATGGCCTCATCCAAGGACTTCTGAAATCAGTAACTTTCCTTGGATTCCCGTCCTGCCATTTGTTGATTACTTCTAAATGTAGAATCCTTCTTCCACATGATAAAGACCAGTGTATTGGTGTCCTTAACTTGCTGGGAAAAGGCCTCGAAGAAGGTCATGAGTATTGCAGACTTGCGTTTTTTGGTGTGGTTTTGGTTTTTGTGTGTTGTTTGTTTATTTGTTTTTAAATTTTAGGATGTATGTGTTTCTGGGAGGGAAATGACAAAATTTGATTTTAATTAGATAACAATGATAACACTTAAGACTTAAAGTGTTTTGTGGTTTATGGATGATTATCACACATCACCATTTCAAAATTATGGAAAAATAGTGTGGAATGATTTACCGAATGTTACCCTGAAAAGTGAAAAGTAACTAGTCTAGAATATCTTTTTGTTTCTGTGCTTCATTGAGCCTTATATGTGCTCTTAGAAATATTATATACAAATCTGATATCCTTCCCAGTGGAGTTTAAACTACATGAAGACGGGAGGGTAAAGCAACTAAAAGCAATCAGTCTATCTGTTTTTTTGTCAGTTCTCCAGATAGATACTTAGAAAGACTTGAACATATATAGAAATATGAACCTCTTTTTCCTAAAAAGACTTAATCTAAGAGAGTGCTAACATATCATGAACAACTAAGTAGTCAGTAAACATCATGCCTCAGGGGAAAAAGTTGAAGCAACTTGAAGAAAGCAATAAAAAAAAAGGAAATGGATGAAAGCAAGTAAATAAATAAGAAAGAATGAAAACAGGAACTTTCAGTCTGTGGAACAATGACGTGTTTTTCCTTCTCTAGAGACAGGAAGGAGAAAGAGAACTTTGCCTTATTTCTAGGAATGTCAATGAATTTACCTTTGTGTTTGACAGCCAAATCAATACAATCATTTTATTACACTACATCAACATACTCCTTGAGAAAGGACTAGTGCTGTGTTAGATTACTCAGTAATGCTCAGTAATGCAGCAATGGTAGGGAATGTGTAGTAAGGCTCGACCATGTCCTCCCTCGTACCCATTGTATCTTTGCAGCTCTCACCCAGTAGCATGCATGAAAAAATCTTTACTCTTCTAGAGCCTACACTTTACCCCTTTTGTCAGTTTTTATATGCATCGTTGCTGCTGCTGGTCAAAAGGAGTCCTACTAGTGTTTGGCTATTATTCAACAGTGTCATCACAGGGTGATGGGGAGAAAAAATGTATTAAAAGTGGCTTTTCTACTGCTTCTCAAAGCCCTTTTGTGCTGATGTACCAGATCTGTCAAATGAGGCTGGATGTCCTACATGTGCAGGAGCGTACGCATGGGAGATCATTGTAGCTATGGCTGGCTGACAGCCATTCTGCTGGCTTGCATTTGCAGAGTTTAAATGCTAAGAACTTCTGATACTATATGAAATCTAATGAAATTTCTTTACAGTATAGAGGGGATCACTCTCACCAGACATGCCGGTGTTATCGTAACATCAAATTCTGCTACTGATATGTGAGGCTAATGTTATGGCCTGTGTTTGTGTCACAGAGATACCAAGAGACAAGACAAGCATGAAGATGTGGGATTCCTGCAAATATTTCATGAAAATGTGGTTCTGTTACACAGTTTTTTATGTATATTGGCAGACTGATATAGAATCAAGTGGGGATGCTGCTGAGGCTTGTAGCACCAGCAAACAGAAAGAACAGCTAAAAGACTTATTTCTCAATAACGAATGAAGTGACCTAAAACAGAAACTTGGGATTTGAGGATTAAATATATAACAATTATTGAGTTATTAATAGTCTAAGTCTTTGGAATTATGATCAGCTTACATTTATATAATAAGATTTGTTACATTATATTCTAAAATATCATGCTGTGTAATTGTGAGGGTGAAGGAACTGGAAGAAAATCACTCATTAAAGACTAGTTCTAAAAATGTATTTCTGTAGCTTAGGTAAAGAAAAAAATTCCAGATATTTAGTGGGGGGGAAAGGTTGGGGGAAATGCACTCCTAAAATAAGAGTTAATAAATGAAGTTATACAATGGACTGATTTTTACGGCTCAGTCATAAACCTGTGAAATCAAGGGTTTATAGACTAAGTGCTGACACTATTTTAAACACCATAAAACAGTCTGTAATGGTACCAGATTTCTGGGATTTCTTTATATATATATATTTATTAATAGCTAAGCCGTTTGAAAAGAAAGAGTACAGATTATAGCAAGATGTGCACATGAAGAAAGGAGGCTTTTTGCTGTAGTATAATAGGTGTCAGTACTAAAGATTATTGACTTTCTAGCTACACACTGCAAGTAACCATAATAAAAATCTTGACCTTTTGCAACTGATTTAAAAACTGCAAAGTCAATTACACTTTCAAAAATACCTCTTTTTAAAATAAAAGCTACTTACTTGGTTACTTGAAATAATTCTGCTGACTATTGACTTTTTTTTCTCATTAGGTTCACATTCTTCTCTTCAGTCACAAGAAATGACTTCTTAGTTCAGAAATTAAATATCTGAGTGCTACATTTCTCAGAGATAAATTTGTGTGCTTTTAGTTAACTATATTCATTCCATCCATGCACCAAAATTATAATATTACTTGTAGTCGTAAATTCATAAATTTGAGTCAGATACTACATACACAGAAACACAATTTATTGTCATGAAACTTTTATTCTCTGAAACAAAAATTTCTTTGGTAGGTATAAATATTTTAAAATATAAGATCATACAAAACAGCTGGGTTGGGTTTTCTTTGCTTTTCAATGTTACATGCATTTATCTACTGCCATTCTATTATTGCTAAGTTATTACTCTAAAAACCTCATAGTCTATTATGGATAATGCAGTATTTGTCAAATTTAAACTTGTCCTTATCTGCAAAATTGAACCTTTTCTACGTTTGCACTGGGTGCTCTTGTAGAAGCTCCAATCAGGTGAGTAACTTTTGATTCACAGCAGCCTTAACCCTTTCTAAAGGTAACATGGGAAGCTGTGTATAAATAAAGAATCATTATCATTAGCCCTTCCATTCTTTCTGCAGTAATGGCTGATTATACCCAGCCTGGAATTAGCATATAACACCTTTTTTTAAAAGCAAGATATTTCCTTTTAAAGGAGGAAATAGAACCCAGTATCCACTGAAGTAAGTATACATTGAAAACACTGAAGGTAAAAGCACTGTATATTCTTCAAAATGACCTATTTGTATTTTTCTCCAAAAGCTGATGGCCTCAGATGATGGTGGAAGAACATATTTTACCCTGGTTGCTTGTGGCTGCTTGACTAGTAGGATGACTATCTGAGTTTTAGGGGACTGACACTTCTGCTTCAACTAGTGAAGGCTGTGCTATTTCAGGGATCTGGTAGTATCAGTTCGAGGCTGTAAGTATTGTCAGCCTTCACAGACAAAGCTGTGAAAAGTCTGATGTTGTATGACTACAGGGACATGTGTGCTTAAGCATAATCCTTTTAATGCTGAATAAAAGGAATACAAATTTTTGAGCCATGTGTTCATGTGGTACAGCATCTAGAAGATGGGGAAAGAAAGTTTAATAAAAATTAAGGAATATATTTTACTGCTAGTAGCATTGCTTGATTAAACAGTGTTGGTCATAATAACAGTTTTAGAGCAGTGGAAAACAAGGTTTGCCAAAAGGATGTGTATTCTAACAACTTTTGGTGTGTTTGGACCAATAGCCTCTTTGGAACGGGCTTCTCTGGAGTTACAGAAGAGGAAATCAGGAAGAATGAGTAAATTCCTGAATATGATGTCAAAGGTTGAATAATATATTTTTATGGCCTTTAACTATCTCTAAATGTCTGCTTGCATAAGAAGAGATGTTTGTTTGTGCCAGTGTGCTTTTCCACTCTTTGTCTGTGAACCTGCTGTGAATGTTTATTCCCACAAGAATTACAACATACATGAAAAATTTCACATTGTTTCCCTCTCTTGAAATATGTTTTCCAACTACTACTTCCAAAAATCTTATTAAAAGACATCTGACATGGTTGCAGAGCACCTTGGGGTGTTTTCTTACTTTTCTGGGTTTGTTTTAATCAAAAACTTTTTGAACTCTTTTTTTTTTTTTTTCCCCCCAGTCTTAGCCCAGCTCTAAATTTAAAAAAAATTAATCTTGGTATTAAACATCTAGTCTGGATTGACATTTCTATTTCCAGATCAGATATATTGGCATGAATTCCAAATTGAAATATTGCAATATTCTGTCCATATTTAGGCCACATGATATTTTCAATTGATGTGATTACCTGAGAGAACATAAAGAGATTTGGTGGTTAAGTAGGTGAAGGGCAGACACAAGCACTTTTTTATTTAGCTCCTGGAATATCAGCTAATTCTGTAGGGTGTATTGAAGGTTTCCACAGGCACAGAAAATTGGCTACAGAAAAGCGATACACAAGCCTGAAATAATCTTCTGCTTTTAAGGACTGATTCAAGCAGCACTCTAAAAAAGGAGCCATAAATTTAAGGTGAACACACATCGAAGTGGCTTGTAACCAAAACAATACTGTTCAAACCGGATTCTGTAATTTATCAGTCACAACGTATTTGGCCCTTGTTATCTTAATACTATTTTTATACCCATGTAAAAGGAGACTAGTCCATTGTTTCATAATACTGTGTAGAGAGATTAATGTATGGCACAAAGGTGGCTGTGGAAATTCTACCTCTTAAAATGGTTTTTCAAAGACAAGTCACATCAAGCTGGCCGATCTGTCTTCATGCAGTGTTAGCTTCACTAAGATGAGAACCAGGTTATATGGAGAAGCAGGCCTTGCTTTGTGTAATAGTTTAATAAGTATGCAAATACACGTCACCATTTAGAACAGTTTAGTTCCATATCACATTTAATGCCTTTTTTACAGTAGCAAGGTTAAGGACGCGGACTTTATTTTCATGTTTTCTATAAAACTGAAATGTACTTTATTCTTGCAACTCAGAAGATAATTTTGTGTTACCACTGAGCTCTTTCTTTAGGCAGAACTCTCCCGTGAGTACTTTATTTCTGGTGGCATCAAGAAAGTAGGAGCCAAGTGGAAGCCAGCAGAAGCTTAAATCTGTACAATGTCAAAATGAGAAACTAGATTAAGTGTTGGATGCAGATATAAGGGAGAATAAAGTCACATATTTTAAAAATTCAAGAGTATCACATTCATTATGCAGAAATGTACAGAAAATTTGTTTTAGGACCGTAGCGAGCCATAACAAAGGATCTTTTCAAATTACACTTGTGAGGTGTTGTAAGTGCCTGGCATCACTGAAGTCCGGTTTTGACAAAGTATAGGATTTGAGGACTGCTTTTCTTTGGGATTTAGTGAAGATAAGACCTACATTGCTCTGAGAAATAGACTTTCTTGTCAGCATTCATTCTCTTTTTATTCTATCGTACAAATGTTTTCCCTCTTTATGGAAGCTTTAATTTGATCACATTAGTGCTCTACTGTTCTCTCACAATAAATGGAGTTAGCAGCTGTTTTACAGTTTGGTGTAATTCAAACTATTATATTCTGTAAGTTGTGGGTGTTAGTAGAAAGCCAAGAGTAAAGAAGTGGCTCAGATTGGTCAATGACTTGCATAACAAACTGGGAAATTTATAACACTTTTAGTTAGCAAAGCAGGATTTGCTTTCAATATTGTTATACAGGAAAAAAACCCAAAACATAAACTAATACATTTAGCTTACAATTAAATGGTTTTAGCAGGTTTTAGATAGATTAAGACACTTCACTTACCTTGCCACCGAAAACTGACAGACTTACTATTTCGAAACATATCTTTTGGATATCCGTAGTGAAACCGTGCTGCCAATATTAGCCAAGTTGTCAAATTAACAGAGGCTTAGTACTTCACTATTGTTTCTTCTTTTGTATTGTATTGATAGATGTTAAAGTGTTGAAAATGAGCAAATGTAAAGGTCTAATTTCCATTTAGTGGTATAACGATGTAACAATTGCAATTTGATTCAGATTAAAAGTTTCTTCCTCTCCTAACTAAAAGCTTTTTAATACCTTTTTGTAGCTTTGATGTTTATACAAAAATAGCTATTAGCTACATGATTACATTAAAAAAAAAAAAAAAAAAAAGCCCAATTCAGCTCTTGCTACTCCCAGAAGAAGCTTATCCTCAGTGCTCAGGATTTTTATAGTATTTGGCTAAGCAAAGCAAAATAATTTATTCAACTTGGTAGTGAAAGTTAACCTGGTTTTGTCCTGTGGGCTTAACTTAAACATAAATGAGGGCACCTCCTTCACTCCCTGCATCCAGCTTGATTGTTCTGCTTAACCACATTACTCCTTGTGGTGTTTGCTGCACAATAATGCTCAACACCAGGTATTATGTAGTATTCAGATGAAATCTATATTTAATAAATATATCTGCAGAACAGATAGGATTTTTTCCTTCAGTCTTAAAAGCATTAGCCCAAATCCTGCTCTTGGCTGTTTTGTGTGAGCAACACTCACATGATGGAGTAAACATCTGCCTGTAGTAGCTTGGTAATGTCTTTGAACAAGACCTATTGGCAAAGAGATAAATTAACTGGTACAAAGAAATAGGTCTTGAAAGGGCTGAGGGTCAATTAATAATACTTTCTGTAATACTTCTCCTGAGGTTATTTTAGATGCAGGTCTAAGTTTCAAACTTTTAAGCAAGGAAACTTTAAAAGTGTGAAAACTCTTCACATATAAAAGCATATAAACCTATAGCTTTTAAATTCCTAATGGCTTGTTTTATCTAGTCATTCTCAACAGCAAATTCTAAAGCTGTAATTAAATCTGTAGGCCAAATAAATTCCTTATCTGAATGCAGGAATGACTTCTGAATTTAGGGCCACCACAAAGGTTTTTTCTTTATTTCTTAAAGTATTTTGCTATGAATTCGCATGCTGTACTAAAATAATATTCTTATGATTGATTTTAAAAATAAGTATTTTGTATATTAAAATTTTGTATATTTAGTATTTTTATACATATCACCATGCCATTTCATTAAGCTAATAGCTGGTACAGAATTAAGGTGATGGGTTGATTGAGGAGAGCATTGAACTTCTGGAAAAGCTGGTTGCCCATTTAACCATACATAAGTCTCTACAGTACACTGACGATACAATCTGATAATTTCTCTATGAGCTGTAAGGAGCCTTAAAGCGTAATTGTCTCCTCTTTGTTCTTTCCCAGTCATAAACTTTGAAATATCTTGCCTTTGTTCATGAGAAGAATGGAAACTAATGCTGGAACTTTCAGAAACATTTCCTGGAACAGAAAATTTTTCATTCCTAATTCTATTGAAAGTCAAGAAGCTTGAAGAGCTTCCAAACACCTTTGAAAACATGGTGGAGGGGACCAATGTGCCAAGTGGTTGAATATAAAAGCAGTGCAATATGATCCAGAATTGTGACTCAGAAAAAGTCAACTGTTATGCTAAAAAGGTGGAAGAAGCCAGAGGTAAGTACTGGCAGTTGTCAGAAAAGGTAGCCTGGTTGTATTTTCTGCATTAATACTGTTACAAAGAGAGCAGGACAGAAAGCAAGCGTAGATGTTTATCAGTGCAAAGTATTTCCCTGTGACGTGGAACTGGTTGCTTACTCCCACATTTCCTTGTGAACTACAGGCCAGAAACAATGCAGAGATACAGTATGCATAGGTAGAATTTTCCAACAAGAGTTACCGTGCTCAAAATAATATTGACATTAATATATTTTTTTATTAACAAAACTGTAGGAAATTTGCAACTAGTGTACTTATGTTAGGTTTTGCATTATTTTGTTATTGCAGGCTAAGTCATATTTATATAGCCAGTTCAAGAACTTTCTGAACGAATCACTGCTGAGGAGAACAGGGACACATGAAGCAGAAGACACAAGGAGCTATTTTATGTGACTAATGAAAGTAGGAATGACAGG
This sequence comes from Coracias cyanogaster, assembly GCA_033124195.1. Lineage (NCBI taxonomy): Eukaryota > Metazoa > Chordata > Aves > Coraciiformes > Coraciidae > Coracias > Coracias cyanogaster. The sequence continues at coordinate 17,073 of JAVSBS010023288.1, forward strand.
CAGAAACATGTGCTGGATTAATCATGTTGATTTGTAGACAGGTAGCACAGGGACACGTTGTGACTACATATCACTTTCCTAAATTTCAGTGTGCCATGCTCTTATTTTTTATGTCGTCTCTGATGAAATGTGAACAGATTGTACATTAGCTACCTGTGTTCCTCTAGCGTGAAAGTAATACCAGTTCTCTGATGCCACCTTCTACCAGAGATTATCAGGGCTTTTTTTTTGTCTGTGTATACATAGAGAAAGAGGAAGAGAACATGCTTGTCACCAGGAATTATTTTTCAAGAAATGTTGAACACAAACTTAGTAAGGAATTTATCATATTTGCTAGACCGTTATGCTTCTGCAAACTGTGGAATGGCTACCAAGCTCAGGTTTCATCATGTCCCATTCTGCTTCTCAAATTTTATCTCCTTCTATTTCCTCAGTCTGTGAAAGCACTGTGGATTTCTGCTTCCCTACACACTACAAGAAGCTTTGCGAAAAATCAAGCAGAAACTGATATTATATGTTCTTTCTGTGCTTTTGGCTTAGCTACCCCAGGAGTGGTTGGCCAAGGGTTATTGAGAGGTACATTGACAAATAATGAATTATTATGGGCTTTTTATTCAAGCTGTATCTATTTGGAGCCAAAAGCTGTAGATGTCCCTTTTCTAATCACCAATTTGTTTTGAAACAACCTAGCACTGAAACATGATAAAATTGTGAATTGTGTTCTGTGAATTTATACACACCAGATTTCCCTACAGCCTTCATATTTAAAGGGACTATCAGTTGCATGTGGAGTGGACTACATGTTGCCTTGAGTGTTTACATAACTTTCTGTAGTGATGGACAACAGAGCTAACTGAAAAAGGCAAACCTTTACTGTTAAGAAGCCTGTGTTTTAGTTTTGGGGTTTTCCTGTTGGTTTTGTTTTTTAAAATTACAAATTTGAAAAAAAGGCCAACTGCCACAGTATCTTCCATATTGTAACAACCGATGAGGAATTTTTCAGCTTGCTGGAAATACCTGTAGTGAATGACTAAAGCCTGTACCCTAAACTGCAGGGCTAGCAGGCTGCCTGAGAGCACCAAGAACTATTTAGCCCAGGAGATGCACATCTGAAACCAGCTGGCACCAAGGGCTTGCTTTGGATGTTTCTTGTTAAGACAGAGACCAGTTGATTTGTTTGGAAGTATCTGCTAAATGGCACTCAGTCACCAGCCCTGAAATCCAGTTAATTGATGCTTGTCAGAAGAACTTTACACTGGATGCCTAATGTCTAATTATACTGACCTGTAATATGACACTTGCCGCTGAGATAACTACTTAATAGCACCCTGTCTTCTGAATGCTGGCTTTCAGAAATAGGCACAAGCAGGCTTCTGATACTCTTTTTCTTCTGTTTAAAACTGTCACACTTTCTGTCCTGCTTTTATTCAAAACTTTTCATCTAGCCATAGTGCAGGCAGATGTAGCTTAAATCACTTAAGTTTTTCATGTTGCCTATGTCCTCTTGCAGACCTAGTCAATACCTTCTCCAAGGACTTCCTTGAGCTTAAAATTTTGTCATCTTCCTTAACAAGATTTTTCTGGCCAAAGTGAATTTCTTGCTGCTCACAGCAATTTCACCTGTCATAACACTTCAAGCTTTAATCTCATAAAACAGTACAGAGTATTTGCAAGATATAGACACGTGGTTTAGTTTTCGGAGCTCATTGCCAAACATTTCCTCTCTACCTTTTGTCTGACAGTGACACCACATTGCATAGTGTAGCTGCATGCCTTCATCAGCTCATGCATAAAAAAGCTGCCACAAAACCAGAGTTATCAAGGTTACCAGTCTTTGAATATTTGGAGCTACTTGGGCATTACAATATCTCACAAGGGAGCTTCCTGTGCTCTGAGATTCACTGCTTGCCTCTGTGCAGGCTCCTGGAATGTGTCCAGTGGAGGTCACCAAAGCTGGTGGAGGGTTTAGTGGGAATGCCATATGAGGAGCAGCTAAAGTCACTTCATCTGTTTAGTGTGGAGAAGAAGAGACTGAGAGGAGACTTCATAACAGCTTATTGCTACCTCACTAGGGAGAGGGGAGGAGTAGGCACTGATCTCTTCTCTCTGGTAACCGACAGGATCCAAGGGAATGGTAGGACGGTGTGCCAGTGGAGGTTTAGGTTGGACATTAGAAGGAGGTTCTTCACCCAGAGGGTGGTAGAGCACCGGAATAAGCTCCCTAGGGAAGCACTAATGGCACCACACTTGACAATATTCAAGAAAAATTTGGAAAATGCCCTCAGATGTGCGTTGTAAAGGTTGTCAGGCACTGGACCAGGCTGTCCAGAGACGTGGATGAACCACTATCCTTGGGGATGTTTAAAGGACATGAAGATGTGGGACCAGACTTCAGTGGCAGATGTGGTAGGGTTAGTTAGTGGTTGGACTTGATGATCTCGAAGGTCTTTTCCAACCAGAATGATTCTGTGATTCTGTGAATCTGAAGTTCTGGGGCCTGAGTTGTTGACCCTTGGTTGGAGTTGATCTGTGAATGAGTCACAACCTAGTAGAATGTTTTGGTTTTCCTATTGCCTTCATGTTCCAGAGGCAGAACCTGGTCCACCTGTGTTTTTGTTGTTCTGCCCTCACCCAGGTGGTCATGGTTGGGGTGGTAGGCGAGACCAGATTATATTAATAAGGAGCCGATCAGGTGGAGGAGTTTCCTGTTGGGTGTGGCTTCTGTTGGGGCTGGTTGCATCTTGCTGAGCTCTCATGGTTGTATCCTTCCATGTGAAGGGCCACTGAGGGAGCCATCTCTGTCTGTCTATTGTGTCCAGCAGGTGATGCTGGCACCACAATGGGCAGCAGAGGAGCCTGGCTCACAGGAATTTATGGCAGGACTATCTGAAAGAAAACTTCAGAGGGGATGTTGCTGAGTTCAGGGTTGGCCTGTGTGATCAGGCAACTGATGGCAACATAAAATGATGATGGCTGAAACACAACAGACTCCTACTAGCTACTAGGCTCAATTGGCTTTTACTAGAGGTCAAGGTCCATTTTGGGGGAGTTCACTAAGCAAATAATTTCCTTGGGGCTCTGAAGCTGTGGCAGCCAGTTCTGCTGCATCCTCCTGCCACTTCTGCTTGGTGGGGAGCGGGAAACACTGGGAACCCTGTCTCCCTGAACAAATGACAAAGCAGGTTGTTGGGAGCCTGGGGATTGAAGGGGCTCCTTTTTTTGGGGAGCTGTTACTAGCATGAGGAATTTGGCAGATGGTAAGAAGTCAGACAGCATTTCCTCAAAAATTTGAAATCATGTGGTTTCAGCTGTGTTGAATCAGCATTTCCAGAGGAAAGCTTTCTGTCAGATTTTCCATCTGATACCATGAGCAGCACACATTGCAGGAACAGATTTTGAAAAGGTCATTGACTAAATTCTCTTTTTCCACCTGAGCATACTGAGGATTAAGAGCATATTTCAAAAGTATAATGATGCCCGAGTGCTCAATTGTCTTTGGAAAGCTACTATTTTTTTCTCTGAACATCCTAGCCCAAATGTCTGGTACTGATGCTGCATACCCGAGATTGCCCTTTGGAAAATTCCACCGCATGTTGTTTGTACAAGTTGTATTGTATTATAAATATTTAAATGTTCATTCTTAGTCTTTTTGCCTGTGGTATTCTAAAATTCTTGAACTATAATATTTTAATGACAAAATAAGTTTATTTTATTGTTATATATATGTATGTAATAGATTAAAATTGCCCCCTTCAAATACTATTTGACTTTTCCAGAGGCCTAGGTCTGACACTGCGCATTGGAAAAACATGGAGACTTTCTGCAAAGGCACTACAGTCACTTGCCTGCACAGCTAAACAAGACAGGTAGAGATATAGATATTTTTAAAACATGCTTTACTATTGAACAAGTGGTGTGCACTTCAAAATCCAATATGATTAGAAATCTTGAGATTTTACTATTTCAAAATGGACAATAATTATTTCTTAGACAAATGGAGGCAGAAAGCAGAAAATAGGAACTTTGGTTCATATGAAAATTTAAACAACAAAAAAAAGTAGTGTGTTCTGTTGTGTTCTAATTTGCAGGCACCCTTCCTGGCACACACAGATAAATGGGGAAAAAGGAAATAAATAAAAACATCCATCAAAATATGGTTTTGCCACTTGTATTTTGCCCTACCATATTGTAATAATATGAAGCTAAAAATAAACAAAAATTGCTAGTCCTAGAGAATAAGAAGGAGAGAACAAGAGTGGCAAGAGATTGTTCTTAACTCCTGTGTCCCCTGCATGTCCTTTGATAATAAGTAAGGTGGTGCTTTTGTGCTGCTCATCATCAAACTTCCTTGACAATTTAATCCACCAATAAGAGTAAATCAACAATAAAAGAACTCAAAATCAAATATTCAATTGGCAAGTGATACAATTCTATTTTCCCTACTGCATGGTAGAGTTTACAGGTATCTCTGCCTCTTTCTGTACTCAGTTATGGATGTCTAATTGATGGGATGAGACATGGAAGTTATTATGTACTATTTTGTATTGGACATCCTCTGTTCTAAAGCAATAAATGATCTTAAGGCTCTTACAGTAACAGAAAGACATATTAACACTTATTAAATTATACTATAGTATAAAACATAATTTTCATTTTAAATTAAATGAAAAACTTGGAAGCATGAATTTCAGTTTAAATACTTAAGTAGTTATTTGAACGTAACTTTTGAATTACTTAAGTAGTTTCTGTAAATGGGATTGCACTAGATGCTAGAAAATACATTGCCTGGTATCAACAGCTTTTTAGTGGCATGATAGAAAACCTGTTATGGTTGCTGGGGGTCTTTTCACTGACTCCAAGTGTTTTGATTCAAGCCTTTTGTTACTGTGCTTTTGCTGGTTATTTTTATAAACATGTTATACCATATTCTAAGATATACTTCTAGAGCACTCATAGTCAAGGAGGAGCATGGTATGAGGCAGGCACTTGTATCTTCTTGCTCTAGATGTCAATGTCCAGAATCCTTTAAAATTTGCCTTAAAAAATACTGCAAAAAAACCCTGTCAGTATTTTGTTCATTTCGTATTGCACTGTCTGGGCTCTCTACAAGTGCCCTCTCATCTGTTGAAAAAAAACCAAATAAAGGAAGAGTTGCATTTTGAGCTGTAGCATATTAATTTTCTGCAAAAGACAGAGCAAAGTGACATCAACGCTGAATCGTTAGAAGACTCAAAGGCATGAGTATGGGTTATTTTGAAATGGAGGGTAGAAGCAAGAGGAAGATAAAATTTGTAAGTTCCTTGAGATAGATTTAGAAAATCATCCAAGAACGGTTCTCTATGAAACTCCTCAGATAAGGTAGTATTCTCTGTCTTATGTACATACTCACAGAAGTACACTTACCAATGTCTGTATAAAGTATGCTTTTGTACCCAGTATGGTGGAGCCAATGTGTGAGTGTAGTACAAAAATCTTATGCCCTGAATTATTTTTAGCATTATGTATGCTGCTACAATTTTATTCATAAATGATAAAAATATTTAAAAGTTGGAGTTTGTAAAGAAACTGCAGTATGATTCCATCCCCTTTATCAGAAGAAAACAGCCACCTATGTCTAAAGTAATAGATGACAAATTGCCAAAAAGATGAGTCTAGAATGAGGTAGTCTTAAATACAGAGAGGAGTGGAATGCTCTTTAGGGAATTACAACATGTATAGACGGCTTTCATCATAAATATTGTCCATTAGTTTTTGTGATTTTGGGCTGGTTTTTGTTGGTTTTGTTTTGTTTTTTTTTTGTTTGGCAGGGGGGAGTTTGGGGGGGGTTTATTTGTTTGTTCTGTTCTGTTTTTTTTTTTAATTTTTTTTTTTCTGAAAGAGCTGCAGGAGTGAGTACGTACCCTATCGGTAGTCTATTTAGTAGCTTATAGGCCTTAACATCACAAATGGCTCTACTTGGTGCTTATAACAAATATCGTTTAGAAAAATAAAATTCCTTATGATGGATTATAAACAGCAAACTGCTGCTCAGTAGACAAATGTGCAGTGTGCTGGTACTGATTTTCATCCCTGACTCTGTACAAGCTGATAAATGTTTTTGTGTCCAATGAAACAGCTTGTTAGTCTTTAGCAGTAAGATTTGGCTCATCTGAAACTGAAGTTCTTGGATATTTTAAGATATTGGTCCTGGCATGAAAAAATACCAGCTTGATGATAACTCAGAAAAAATAATCTAAATGTTTGCCCTCCTCAAGCATTCATACGGTAACATCCTTCAAATAAAGTATTTTCTTTGCATGCGCGTGTGTGTGCCTGTGCGTGCATTTTTAATGAGTGCACAGTAGGCATGAGAAACTTTGCAGTTTGGAAAAGATAGAAGATCCAAAGTGACATCCCTAGAGAGTGATCACCTTTTCTAGGTGGAGCTGTTTTGAGTACTTGAATAATATTTTGGTTACAAAGAAATGTTTGGCAAATATCTTTTGAGTAGGTGTGCTGATGAACAGGTGGGTTAATAATTGTATTATCAAGGTTTCCAAACCAGTAATATTTTATGGTGGTGTTGTACATATTGTAGTGTTACAGCATTCATAGATCTAAAATTGATTCATATTGAGCTCAACACCTTTGTCCACTATAAATAACAATCTGTAATTTTAAAACACATTATTATAGATTTTTTTATAATCTTAACATTTAAAATAGGGAACAAGAAAATACAGAAATACATCCTGAGGTGAAATATAGAAAATAATAATAGGAATATGAACCATAAATAATTTCAATTTTACTTCTGTTCAAGGTATATTAAAATAGTTTTGTCTTTAGAAGCTGGACAGTTTAATAGAAAAACAAAATTTAAAATTATCTGAGCAGGCTGCTTACAGCTGTAGTGGATATCTGCTAATAATTAAAGACAATAAGCCACATCCAGCCAGGATGGAAGTGAAATTTTCACTGAAAGTATTAGTGAGTTCTACATGTTTATATACTATCTGAGTTTGATCCTACATAATCCAAACCTAAGGGAAAATATTTTAGTATAGGATTCAGAATCTTTTATGTCGAAATATCATTTTGAATACAGCACTCCATTGACTTTCAGTGTAATTGTATTTATTTAAAAAGTGTTCTAGGCCATTGATTTTGGTAACCTCTCTCTGAAGAGTTAAGATGTGGTTTTGTTAGAGGGCAACATTATATTTGTTTTTCTAAAAAAAAAAAAATAAATACTGTATCTCAATTTCTGTTTAGAAAAATAACTTACACCATGACAGCAAGAAATCCTTTGAGAAACTCATGAGAACACTGTAATTTGCAGGAACAGGATCAGAAAAACACTTACTCAAGGTGACAGGAAGGTACTGCTGTGACCAAGAGGAATGAATTAGCTTCTACAAAGTGACTTTTTTGAGAGAGCTACAGAAACACCATTATCAAAAACCACTACAGATTGCATTGCATGTGTAACAAAATTTTCTTGCACCAACTGTTAATGACAGTCCTCCATGAGAGCTCTTTTTATCATAGCGTGATGCTTGCTGAATTTTTTTAACATATACTATCTCCAAGATAAGGCTACAAGTGAAGACTTCTGTAACATATAAAATAGTAACAACTTAGGTGAAAACTAGTGTTGCCGTAACAGCCATGAATGAATCAAGGTATTTTATTAGAACTTCCCAAAATCACAAGAACGAGAAAACTAAATAGCACCTTGCTCACTAAAACCAACAAGACACTGTTTATCCTTTGCCCACTACAACATGCCTGGCATACTTCTGTGAATCACAGGCAGCTCATAGATCAAGCTTAGAAGCTTCCTGTGCAGGGAATTCTGAAAAATATGTTTAATTACTGCACTTTTTATTTTGAAGTCCAGCCAAATTTGTAGCTAGGTATAACACACAACATTTCAACAGATTTCATGTAACTGAAAATTACTTAGTAAGTTTAGAAACTGCATGTTTTAAAAATGGAGAACTGTACCATCCGCTTTAAGTGTTACTCTTGTCAGTCCCATTCTTAAGGTCTTTACAAGTTGCCTATTCTTAAGATCTTTACAAGAACAAGTTTTCAGTTATGACAGAAAACATCAATGAAGTTCTTTGTAAAATCTTTACTATGAAGCTATGAAAGGAATGGAAAACCAAAATTAGCTTGCTTTTCTTAGAGTATCAAAGTTGTCACATAATATTAGATCTAGATATAATTACTGGCCCAAATCCTAACCCCACTTACAGCTTCAGTTTTAACGTTATGGTAGATTTAGGCATACTTCCCACCATGAAGCTGATGTAGCAGCTTATGCTTTGGGAACACGGTGTTTTTGCACTTTGAGGAATAAAAAAGATGAAAGGAAATGTTCAAATGTGTCTCTGTGTGGGGGCTAAAGAGTGCAATTCATGCTACATTATCAGTCATCTTCCATGCTGTGCATTGTTACAATTGTAGTTTGTCTTAGGCTAAATTCCCAATATTTTCATTTACTCTCCATGGAATATAGGCAGCCCAAAGACAGATTGTTATGGTATAAATTTGATGATACCACTTTCTATGTTAAAGGAATAGGAATTTTATTTTTCAGGGAAAGTATGCTTTTACCAGAAATTTGTCCCTCTAGGCCAAGTACTGCCACAATTCTGAAGCATAGTCACGTTACATTGAAGAATTAATTCTTTACTACTTCAGAGCCATGAAGAAATACAAGAGCTCTTGAACTGGGTCAAAACAACTGTGTCTAATATAATTTATTTGTAATCATTCCATCTCTGCAGGTTTCAGAATTAAAACTCTGCTCTCAATTTCAGTCAGTTATTCAAGCATTGCTGAGAGAACAACCATTAGAAAAGTGGGCAAAAACTTTTAATGACCTCTATTGCTTTTTCAGCTATGCAAGTCAGTCAGCTATACAGCATACGTAGAGCAAAATTTTTACAGTGCATATAGCACTAAATTGTTCCTCTGTATCAACAATAGCAAGCAATAAGAGATGTGGCAGTCCCACAGACATCTTGCCTCCATGGCTGCTCTTGGAAATGTCTATGTTATTGTCATTAAGGACTATGACTTTGAATTTGCTTTTGAGAGACACAACTGGAATGTAAGCACAAAAACTTTCAGGTGACAAAAGAGGAATATTGGAGTATGATTAAGAAGGTGAAACATCTAAACTCCAAAGGAAACCTCTGAGTGGAAATTGTTACCAAAGCACTGATGTTTAGTGCCCTAAAACCTTATACATGGCTAGCATTGCTTCATCAGAGCAACACTGATCAGGCAAGACTTTGTGCCATTGTTTGTGGCTAATTTCTGAGTCAAAGAGAATTTGGAAAAATATTTACAGCTTTGCTGTCATGAGAATGATGAGAAAGGTGGAGCTACAGCAAGGCTTCAGGTGCTCTAGACAAAGCAGAACTTGGCAAGAGGCTGAAGTGTTTAAAGAGGTTTATGGTGCTAAACGGAAATTGTTCCATTTGTGAGATATTGCCATTCTGACCTGGAATTTGCAAAAGTTCTTGTGTGCTCTGTCTTTATGCCTGGAACTGATTTGCTCCAAAATTTTAGGCCTGTTGATAATCCAAAAACTGTCCAGAGGAAGACTACAGTCCCTTCAGAAACCCAATCTAATAAGTGATTTCCCAACAGGAGGGATGCACCTGCGACAGCCACACAATCTGACTAATGCAGTGCTACTGGTATGGTATCACCTACTAGGTGTGACTGCTGGGGCTGCATAGTGATGGATCTCATCAGTCAGAAGGAATTCAGCAACCACTCAGCATGGAGCAGTAAAGACATTACCCTTTCTAGAAAAAGAAAACAGGGCTTGTAGACTTTGACTCTAAAAAATAGGCTTCAGGCTGCATTTAAAGTGGGCAGAGGCACCATACTTTAAAACAGAATAGGAAGTTAGATATGTGCATTCTCTATTGGCTTGCTCCAGATCACTTTTTTTGTCACAGCTGGGGCATTAGGACTATACTCAACAGGTGGCTAATTTCTTTCAAAGCTGCCTATAATGAGCCAAGTAGGCCTTTGTCCCCTCTGGGTTAGGAGCAACTTGTTTGCTCTTGGTTTCATAGCTGTGAGCAATGCTTCAGAACTATAGTTCTGCCTAAGGTAAGAGGGTTTTTTTTGAAGAGGGAGTCTGAAGAGGTTGGTGAAATAAATGCAAAGAAACCATCTGAATTACATGTGATGCTGCATATGTCTTTCAAAGGCATGTAGAGAACACCAGTGCTGAGGTTATCAGTCTACTGCTTCCACCCACTGAGACCATCTTTAAATTCTAGTGATAGAAAGTGAAATAGATTAGATACTGCCATTTTTTCTAAGGTTAACACTTTGGGGAAAAAAGAAAAAAGAAATAAGGGAATTTTTTAAGATAGCTAATGTCTCATGCTTTGCATGCTGTGCAATTGGACAGGTGTTTTGTGAAGAACCCCTGGGGAATGTCTGCATTGATGTAAACAGGAAGGAGTTTTCATTTCATGAATCACTAGATTGTCAGTGATGCATTACACCTTGTCACAGATGTTATGGAGCAAAAATGAGGTATTGCCCTGAATTTTATACCCCCATGACTGGAAAATTTGAACCTGGGGATTTATAAGTTAGATGATTTAGCTGTAATCATCCACAGCAATTTTGTTAACTAGTGTTACTACTGTGAGCATTTCAAGACACTTTTTCCTGATAGGTTTTTTCACTGGATGTAGTGATTAACCTTTTAATGTCTTCCTCATGATAACTACTCTTTTCTGTCAAAGGCAAAATATGATTGTTCTGAATATCAAGCAATTCATTCATTCATTAAATAATACAGTGACATATTACTACACAGGAAGATCTGTGAGTTAATCTCTGCAGAGTGATAAAGTAGCCCTTAGAAATATGCTGTGTGTAATAGTGGGTATACTAAAGAGTTGAGCATTACTTTATTAGTGGCAGTTTGAGTCAAGGAACACTTTGAAGTGTCTCATGCTAAAGGGAAAATGTCGTGATTGCTCTGTAGAAACTGGTGACAAAAGCTGAAATAGCAAAGGTAATGAAATATCCTTACTCTTCCTAGCTCGAAGGAGCAGAAGACTAGATGAATGCCCATGTAAGGCATTGAAAACAGCATTCTTCAGTGTTGAATAGTGATGTGGAAAGAGTGTTAGGTTGTTGATATTTCAGGGTTTTTTTTCCATCTTGTCTGTCATTCATTTCCCTGAGTCAGTGGTAGAATTACTTGTGCAAGTTTTGAGGCAACTATACTGGACACTTTTTATAATTTTTATGTATGTGACCATTTTAAAGTTAATTTCAGTTTGGCACTCTTTTATTACTTCCCAAAAGTCTCTTACTGAAGCAACTGTGTCAATCTGGTGTTCATAACTTGTTATTCTTCCCTGAATTTTAAGGATAATCCTTTTGTAATCTTTTGTAATCATTTTGCATAGGATATGTGTACTGCCAGCTAAACAAAATACATCAACATCTTCAAAATGAAGTATTATTCCTCAATACATTGTATATAGTGAATATTCAACTGAACTTGGACTTTATTCACTTTCATGTAGTAGAATTTTGCTTTTCACTGTTTCCAGCTGTCACCACTTTGTGGGTGTCATTCAGTGCACACAGCGTGGGAAGAAAATATTGCTATCACCTTTGCAGAAAATATTTTTGACTTTGTGAGTTTCCAATATTTCATGCCATTAATTTGAGAACTAAGATTTAGCATAGTGAACATCAGGCAATCTTTACTACTTAATCTACTTGCTCAGCAAAACACCAAATTAATTCAAATTTGAAAAGGACTTTCCATCTGCAACAAAAGTATGTTCTCAATTACATATTGAATTAAATAAGAGATAGGAATATTTATGAAAGCTTGAAATTTATGGTTTCATTAGACTGAAAAATTAAACCTAAAAATGTGTAAAAATCCACATTAATCATTTAGTTTTAGCACATAAATGCAAATGGTTTGGAACTGAGCTTCATTTCAAACTGTAAGTAGCAATTACCTAGTGACACCTCATGAGCTTCATTAGAACTCTGCTTTTAATGAAAGTGGGGAACACTAGGGATCTGTACAAATAAGAGGATTATGGTATTTAATCAGCACAAAGTGGTAACAATAAAGCTTCTTTTGATAACATTTCCAAATATGAAATTGAGGAAGATGTCTTGAATATAAGTGGGTTAAACATTCATTTTAAAATATTTTATTTAGTGAATTCTTTCTGTTCATGAACAGGTTGATGTCTATGAATTAGTTTTGTGCTTGAAAACATTAGTAGCTAGAAGATTCTTTCTTCCAAATGCTTGTTATTCTACAATACCAGTCTACAACTGGTTTTAGTATTCAATAGTATTTTAGTATTTGTTATCCATAATTTGTGATATTTAATGATTGTTTTTATCACAAAATTGTTTCTGATCCATGGCTGGCCTATACATCACCTATATATGCTACCATATGTAAATGAGGCTCTCCAGTGTAAAGATACTGAAATATTTTTCTTTCTTCAGCCTTATGTATATTGTATGATTGTACGATTTTGTATAGAGTTTCATATAAAAAAAGAAGAGTGGCAAATAGTATCCACAGAAAGGGACTGGCTTTTCTAGTCAAAAGACAGGTCAAAACAAGTTTACATTATTTTTTCAAGGCCTAATTTCTCATGTGATAACTAACTACGAGCCTAAGTCTTACTTCAGGAAAAAATTCACTTACAACACCAGGATTTTTATTTCCCTTTTCCATATTTTTTTTTTTAAAGTCAGATGAAACATGGATTCTGTATCATACTGATTTTGTTGTTGTTGCTTAACATCTATTAGCATTATTATACACATGAGAACATTACGGGAAGATAATGTACTGTAGTACAAGTATCCCCAGACAATTAAGCTTTACATTACATATATGATATCTGATACTGAGAGCCTTAAACAAGGAAAATATACTGTGAAACACTTCTCAAACATAAGGAATTAGGTGCTCTACTGCTATACTTGTTTGTGTGAATTTTATTTTCACTAAAGCATGTGCTTCTAACTTCAAGTATGAGCTTGCTGCATTCTTAGTACTTAGAGTATCTTTCCATGAAAGCAACTTGTAGACAGTGACTGTGTTTCTTTCTCTTTTTTTTTAATGCCAGTCTCTTCCCACAGAAAAAGAAGCAAACAGAAAGGTAACGGTGTTTTGGTTTTTTTTATTTTCAAGCTGGTTCTTACTTATGCAAATTATTCTAGATTTTAGTTTAATATATGAGTACCAACCATTAATTTTATTCTTGCCTTCTAAGAGGAAATATAGGTGTACTATGGTGGAAGTAATAATACCAGAATTAGTCATCTTGACAGGCATTTTACATTGGTTTAAATTAGTATTTTAAAGACATAATGGAATTGTCCTTAAGCACGTGACAGAAGATTTTATGGTGTATACCGTCTATGTGTAGATATGAAGGCAATGGAATTATAAATTTTTCAAATGATAATGAAAAGTGAAAGACCTGCTTCTCATTCTGTAAAGCGTATTTTGGATAAGAGGAATACAATCTCTCTTCTGTTATTCAAGCTTACATGTTTCATTACAGTCAGTGAAATGATTAAATAATCTTCTATACTTTGCTGTCTTAAACTAGTGAACTAAAGTTCTGTGTTTTTGTTGTTATATTTGCAGTCAGCCCTAAATGTGTTACAAGTACTCTTACTCTGTGTGTGAGGGAAGTTCTGATGACCATTTTGTGAGTTTGGCCAGTATCAGACACAGTAACTTGGACATCACGATCTACTGTGAAGCTTTATTTAACAAAGTTTTGTTGAAGTAGAAAAAATGTACATCTACTATTCCTGAAAAACACCAAGGTCTGAACTTTTTTTCATTCTCTGGCTTATGCTCTCATTGTGTCCTCATATATTATCTTTTCATTATAATGTAACATTTTACTGTATGTCTCCTTCCACCACTTTGACTATTGGCTGTATCTCATCTTGTGATATCCTCAACACTGAAATCTTATCATCTGTGAGTTTTTATAACTAGGCCAAGTGCTACATTTCTAGACTCCTCCTCCATCTGTTCATATACAGACCCAAATGTTCAGTTCTTTTTATCCAGTCATGCTGGTACAAATTTGAAAGTTCACTAAGAAAGGTGCTTAAACAGGTGGGTGACTGTTCCTAATTTCAGAAAATGCCTACACAAGATGCTCTTCAGAGGACGTATGTAATTTTTCCACGGTCTCAAATTACTTTTGATTATCTTGAAACCTTATCTGATTTAACACAATATTTACAAGTAGCTTGTACACAGAAAGGAAGTGGAAAGGTCTCATTCCAGCACAAAATTATTCCCATGTCTTTGGACTGACATTAGCAAGGTCTAGAGGTGAATACAAATTCATTTATTGCAGCAAGAGGTTGTATGACTGCATATAAAATCTGAACTTATCCATCATATTTTTTGCTGTCTAAGAAGTAGTACCTCTAGGCTGTTGGAACAAATACAGCTGTTTCATTTTCCAGCCATCTGTCTAGACTGAAATACAACAATAATATACAATTTACAGCATCTGTGACATTTAGTACTAGAGTTGTTAATGATAGAGGGTCAAATTCAATAAAAAACAGAACTTAAAGCCTTTCACTCTGGTTATAAAAGACAATTTAGTTTGAGTAGAACCCTTTATTGTTGACACTTATATCATAAAATAAGTTATTAATATTTTGTAAATAACTAGTCTCCACACATTTCAAGTGCGAATTTTCAGAAAATATATATGCAACTCTCAGGACTAACCCTTGAGCAGTGAAAAAGACACCAAACCTAAGTTCATTTAATAACGGATCCCCAACAAATAAATAATTAAAAATGAAAGATAAAGAACTGCACTATCCAGTGTCACAGCTATGTATTATCTATATAATGAGCACGTTTAACCTTTTACAATCTCTAGATGCAGCTAACAGTTATTCTCAAACTCACAGTCTTTCTGAGTTTGTGGTCATATGTGTTGTTCCAGATGTGGCTCAGTTGGTTAAAAAGTTATTTCATAGCTTCTGCCAGGATGGCATCACTTCTGAGATTTATCACTAGTTCCATTTGCCAACCTAAGAGCACACTCAGTCATTACTAACTTGCTTCTGTAAAATTATCTGGGTTAGATAATACCCCTACTGTTAACTTGTGCTAGTGTGGCGTGCTTTATACTTAGGTCAAGCCAATAGATTGAAGGGATGTTAATGGGTAGGAAAGGGTGGTGAGGAGTTGAGAATGGTAATGGCTTAACCTAGCTCAACTGCAGCAAAAATAAAGCAATTTAGATTACTGTCGTGTATAATCCCAAGAATATTCTTATAAACTACTCTTCCCTGTATTTAAGCACAGTAATGCCAGCTGGACAATGTCAGGTTAAAAAAATAACACAGGAATAAATTATTTACATAAGCTTTATTCTAAGCATACTATTGCTTCATTTGAAGTTTGGTAGTCAAGAAAAAGGCACAAAAGAAGTCAGAAGCATGTGATCATTTTGGATAGCCAGCATATCCGTTCAAATTTATAGAGCTACTATGGATTTCTTTTCAGGAACACCAAGGAGACAGAGGAGACACATGTAAATTCAATGCTTGCAATTAACGGCAGTTTATAGGTGATTTTCAGACATGAATTAAAATTGAATTGAGTTCTCTTGTGCCACAGAAGTAATATGAATCTGTTTAAGCTCTGGGCTAAGAAACACTATCCTATAGGAGATGTGGTTTACAGGTAGTGATCTATGTCTTTTTAAATAATAAATCTCCAAAGCTACAAATCTCTGGACCAAATTTATACTGTTTTTATGGTGTGAATCTGAATTTTTTCTTCTTCTTTTTTTTTTTTTAAATCTCATTTAACCCTATCAATTTAACTTATGTTACAAGGTTATTCCTCAGGTTGCAGTGATATAAACACATCAAGGATTGAATCACAGAATCATTTAGGTTGGAAAAGACTTCCAAAGTCATCCAGTCCAACCATAGCCCTACTCTAACAAGTCTGCTGCTAAACCATGTCCCTAAGCACCACATCTACATGGCTTTTAAACACTTCCAGGGATGGTGATTCAACCACTTCCCTGAGCAGCCTGTTCCAGTGCCTGACAACCCTTTCGGCGAAAAAAAATTTCCTACTGTCCAACCTAAACCTCTCCAGGTGCAATTTAAGGCCATTTCCTCTTATCCTATTACTTGTTACTTGTGAGAAGAAACCAGCACCCACCTCTCTACACCCTCCTTTAAGGTAGTTGTAGAGCACTATAAAGTCTCCCCTGAGTCTCCTCTTCTTCAGACTAAACAGCCACAGTTTCCCTCAGCTGCTCCTTGTAAGACTTGTTCTCCAAGCCCTTCACCAACTTTGTTGCCCTCCTCTGGTCCTGCTACAGAAGACTCCTCAATGTCTTTCTTGTATTGAGGAGTCCCACATTAGTACTGGTGAAGTGACACAGTAGTAGGAGTGTAAGTCATAAAATATTTAAACCTTTGATCCTTTGAATTTCCAACTTGTCTGAAAATAATTTTACTATTTTTGGAAAGATTTAATTGCGTATTTCCAAACATTTCAAATGACATCCAGTCTAACATCACCAGTCTTTTTGGAATTATCACAGAAATTAATTCTGCGCTGCTTCTATTTTTATCTTATTACCTGTGGCAACTGAATTCTAACAGCTGCACAAAGACTTTAAGCAGTACTTGAAGGTGAAAATTTTTATGATTAATTGTTTCTAGAACCATCCTTAGCATAATTTATATGTAAATATTGGATAGATGTTCAGAATGTCTGCTTTTATTTCATATTACAAAAAGTAATAAGGTAAATTAAAGATCAATTTAAGCATACATTAATAGAAAACAAGCAAGTGTTAATGCTTTCATTTGGAAAAGGCTATACAATTAAAAACTGGCAGCTGCTGTGGAAACCTTAAGGTTTAATGGGGAAAGCTATAAATCATGATTTATAGCAAAAGAATGCAGTATCTTGAAACGGATCAAGGCTGAATTAAACCTGCTCCAAACTGCATTTTCTAAGTTGTTTGTATTGTTGGGGTTTTTTTTTATCTAACTCTATATGATCTGCAAAATGTCACTTAAATGGTAGCCAGGGATATAATTTGTACTTCCCATGATTAAACAGAAACAAAGTTAAAGCTAAAGAGAGTGTAAAGCATATTGCACATTACAGTCATAAATTCTTCCTCAAAATACCTCTGTAAAGTCCCTTTTTACTCCAGGGTTGTTTTTGTTTTGGTTTGGTTTTTTACACTAACATTGGATATTTCATGATATCTCTGGGGTCTTTGAACTTCATGGAATCATATATATAGGAGTAGCTTTGTACCACAGACTAGAAAAAAATAGGGAATAGCATTATTTCAGAGATGACCTTCAGATTGAGGATGTAAGCAAAGGTATAGAGGAATGTTTATGTGGGGGAAAGCAAACTTATATTGGCAGCCATGTACTCCTCTTGATAAGAGAATTGTGTAGCGATTTAACTGTTAGCTAGCATGACTGCAACTATGAATACATTAGTGATCCGTATGCACCAATTATATCACAGGGGCAGATCATAAATATCTGACCTTGTCCCACAGCAAATGAATGTTAGATTATCAACAGAATAACCTGGGATGGTCTTGGGCAATAACTTCTTAGCCTCTTCATGAAACTGTAGTAGCATAACTCCTGACTGTTTTTTATCTCCTGATGCTTTCAGGGTCCTGTTACATGGCAATCTAGCTTCAGTTCTGGAAGGCCCAAGATATGAGGTCTTCAGCACCTCCCTGCTCTTCTAGCTTGCTGGAATGAGAAAGGTGGAACCATCAACAATATTGCAGAGGTGGGTTTTTTTATGTACCCCAGAAATGGTGGCAACCAACAGAAGAGATTGAGTTGGTACCTGTATCTTCTTCAGTTACTGGTGGCTTCATGCAAGGTAAGCTATTACTCAAAGGAGAACTTACACAAGTAAGAAAACATCCATTCTACTGGAAATTAAGTCAAAACCAAACTGCATGTCATTTTCATTGTCATCTGTTTGTGTCAAAATCTGATTGAACAAGGTTACTGTGGAGTTTATTTTGATGCTGACACATGCAATATTACCACTGGTGTTACAGACAGAAGCACAAGGCAGAAGGGTGCTGTCATTTTCAGAGCTATTAACATTCCAGGAACTGAGAAAGCATGGAAAATAGCCCCAAATATGTAAAGAAAAATCTAGGAAATTATTTAAAGAAACAAACAACAGAAAAAAAAAAACCCAACCAAACAGAGACCAAGTGTTCAACAACATGCTTAATTTCCTAAACAATTTTGATAGCCTCTTAACACCTGCAAATCGAGAGTAGGAAAGACAGACATACACACCCATTTTAAAACTTAGTTACACTTGATTAGAATTGTAGTATTCCACAAAATGGATAAAACTAGAGATGTTTCTCTTTTTATCCTCATCTGAGTTGTAAAAGGTAAGCATGCAAAGATACTGTGTAACTACTAAACAGTTTTAGGAAATTGAAGCATTCTGATTATATATATAAAAAGGAGGCTATTGATTGCTCAAATGAAGATTTGAGACTTCATTGAAAACGTTTGTCAGATCCATGGATGAAGGGAAGATGTTAGTGAAAGTATATATGTGCATATATATAGGAAAGACAAATAGCTTATTAATTTTTTTTTCATTTTTATTTAAAACCAACATTCCAATCATGCTTTGTGTGAGTCCAGGATATGCATTCTGAGTTTCTTACAGGACACTGAGGTGGACTGGCCTTGATTAACAGCCAAACACTTGCCTGACTGCTCATTCACTTTCCCTACTCAGCAGGACAGGGGAGAAAAGATGAAGAAGAGGAAGGAGAAAGCTCATGGGTTGGGATAAAGGCAGGGAGATTGCTTACTAGTTGCTGTCATGAGTAAAACAGACTCAAATTGTAAAAATCAATGTAATCTATTGCTAATTAAAATAACTCTGTAGTTACTAATTTGGGTAGGGGGAAACAAAAAGACAAATATTAAAGCAACACATTCCTGGCCCCCTTTTCCAATGCTCAACATCGTTCTTTCATTCCTGACTCTTCTACCCTTGTCCCAAGTGGTGCAGGGGCTTACAGTCACTACACTGTGGTTTCTCTCTGCTGCTCCTTCCTTCTCACACTTCTCTGCTCCAGCACAGAACCTCTGGAAGCTGCAGGGTATATATGCTTGGCCATGGAGCACCTCATCCTTCTCTGACCTTGGTCTTCCCTCTGCTGTTTCTCAGTCTTTTTGTTCCCCCCACCTCTCTCTGTCTGGCATTTTTTGCCTTTTGTAGAAAAGGTTTTCATGGAGGTGCCTTCAGCTTGGCTGATGTGCTCAGTTGTGTCCTGTGGTAGGTCCATTGGAGCAGCCCCTGGCCTCCTCCCACAGAAGCCATCATTGTAGCCTCCCTGGCTACCACCTTGCCATCTACACCCAAAACACACATAGGTAAGCATTATTAAAAAAATGTTGAAAATGTTTGGCTTCAAGTTAAGTTAGAGTTGGAAAATTTTGTAAAATTTTAATCACATAGGAAATCCAGTTCCTTTCCAAATTTTATGCTTCTTTGTGATATACATTGTAGGAAACCACTTGCTCTGCATTGAATGTGGAAGCTAAAACTGCAAAACCGTGATACCTTTGGTTAAAAACTAAACTACAAGATGCAGAATACAACTGTGTGGCTGAGCCTTTGTTTTCAGAAAACATAATATCTTTTATTCCTTAGCACTGCTAATTGCTGTTGCCATCTTCCCTCTCCCCACCAAAGTTATTCTGATATCTAACACTAATTAAGATATCACCTCTGGAAGACTTTCTAATTTTCAATAGCTGAGCAGTAATTAATTACTTTTATTGTTTAGTGCTCAGACTTCAACAGCTTTTAAAAATGCTGTTATAAGCATCAGTAGATTATGATCCTGCAGTTGCAAGACACAATGCTATTTGCAGTTTGGCAGGCGTTTCATCTCTGATGACTGTGTGATAGATCACATATCTCTGCTTGAAAGCTCGTCAGTAGTCTTTTGTATTTCTTGCCATTAGTAGAAAAGCTGTAGGTCCAATCACACCCATTTTGGCACAGAAGTCTGTGCTTCTAGTTCACCTTTGCAGGAGCTATTAGAAAAAAAAAAATCTTGGATTTCAGTCAGTGCACTAAGTATTCTGTAAAGTTTAGTAATTACTCAGCTCTGGCATTCTAGCAAAACAAACAAAAAGACTCAGGATTTGACCTTTCCAACAGAAACTTCCAAATCTTAATGTTACGAGATTTGCTTACTTACAGTTTTAAAGTAAATATCTGTAAAATATTCTGCTACAATGCTCAATAACTTAAAAAAAAAGTCAGCAAAGGGATAAGCAGCTGCTGTTCAGAAGAAAAGATACTTCACGCAGAGAGAGCATAGAGGAAACCAATGTGCAGAAAAGAAGCAGTAAGAGAGGAATGCTAATGCAGAAATGAGAGTACTGTATGTGTTGAATATGATAAAGGCTGGACAAAGCAAATTGAACACCTTTACTAGACTAGCTTACTTTTTAAGGAAATACAAAACTGTCAATAAGAAGAGAAAATGTCACCAAATGTCAGAAGCAGAATAACCACAAAATAACCTAGAACATTTTCCTTGAGATAAAAGCTGCTTAAGCTCCATGAAACTCTCCCAATCGAGTTCTATAAGAAAAAAAAAAAAAGCCTCAGGGAGAAAATGTCAATGCTAATAGCCAAACAGAAAGCATACCTGTTGGGATAGAATGAAAAACAAATTTCTCACAAGTAACATACAAGTACAGACTAGCCTGAATCAATGATCTGGTATGGGAGAGTCTCCAAATATAAAGGACAAAACTTTTGAATTAGAAAACAAGGTAGTAAATTGTATTATGAAAAATTAGATGCTCTGTGGTAGTCTGTCAGTGAGTTGTTCTGTATAGTGGAACTTATGTGTTTTTCTAAGACTTTCTACTGTAAATAAACATTTGTTTTTCCTGCAGTTTGATGCTTTAGTCCTTCTTTGGCAATGAAGAATAGGTTTAGTTCATTAACAGAGAATATATCCTGGTCTCAAGTACCTGGAACTTGTTTTTCATTTTCCTCTGCCTAAAACTTTTCACTCTCATCTGTTTTTTTCAGACGACCCTTTTGTGTATTCATAAGTGAAGTATCCCCATTACAACCTCCTGACATTTTTGTCTGTTGTGTGAAATCAAAGCCTATTAATTAATATAAATTATGAAACATCTGTAATTAGCCTATGAGTAGTTTTGGGTTTTACATACATATACTTTGTATATGCTGTATACAGTAGAGGGAAAGAAAAACGATATAGGTAAAAGGGATTTTTGGTAAAAGAGCTTTACTACCTTGAAACAAATGAAGATTTTGTTTCTGTTAATAAGGAAAGAAATCATCTCAGAAGATATTAGGTCTAATGTTAGAAAAAATGGCAAGATCACAAGCCTCAGGCTGTACGTCTCCTATGAGTGTAGTAGCATGTTTGTAGCATCGTCATCAATATCTAAACAATATATTACTTGCCTTTGTTGGCTTTGGAAGCCAAGCTATGTTCTGAAGATATTAAAAAAAAAAAAAAAAAAAAAAAGTCAGGAAGCTCTGCATGAATGCAATGTTTGAAGTAGGAAATATCTCTATTGCCCTGCCAGTGTTTACAGTAAGGGTAACTAACCTAAAATTTCGTGACTGATTGTACTGGATTTGGCCTGGATGGAGTTAATTTTTTTCATAGCAGCCCATACAGTACTGTGTTTTTAGATTTGTCACACTCCACACACACACAATGGTCACACTCCAATGTATTAGCTGTTGCTGAACAGTGCTTACCGCCATACTCCATGGACTTGAAGGAGTGCGTGTCTCCTCCTCTATCTCTTCTGAACTACTGGATGCTGTAAAAGAAGTGCCCCATTAAGCCCTCTGATGCCCAACATGACAGTGCAAAAAGGCACTAATGGAATGGCAAATATTTAGACAAAGCAAATCTGACAAAACTTTATATATATATATATACACACATATACATATATAGAGAGAGTGAGTTTATATGTGTGTATATATAGGAAATACTTAAAAGACTTCAGGAAAGGATATCTTAAAAGGAAGGAAGCCTAAGCAATGTATGAGGTTCTTTAGGTAGTACCTCAGTGCCTGGAAAAAAGCCTATGTTTCTTCATGGATGTGAAGATAACTAAATCCAGGATGACCAAATTCACATTTGTGAATCTTTCATAGAAACCGGTTACTACTGATCAATATTCTGGTTTAGGCACCTCACTTAAAAGATGTGAGACTAGTTCCTCCCTTTCCACCTCGCCACTTCCTAAAAGGAGGTTGTAGCGAGGCTGGTGTTGGTCTCTTCTCTCAAATTAGTAATGATAGGACGAGGGGAAATGGCC